>BJCM01240303.1:0-15531 GCA_018326385.1 Flaveria bidentis | reverse complement strand
GAAGCCCAAGCCTTGTTGGTCTTGGGTTCTTCCAAGGATAATGACATAATTGAACCAAAAGATATGCATAGGGGTTCAATAGAGGTCTTTGAAGAAGAGGTTTGGGCTGCAGCATCTTCCTTGATATTCCAATCCATCCTTTGGTTGATCTTGGAGGATGAGCTTATTGAAGCTTTTGAAGCATGGCCTTCTTCTGAAGCTTCTTTCTTTTCGAAAAAAGCCTTCACCACCTTTTCTTCCGAAGCAGTCTTCTTCTGGGATGGTTTCAAGGGAGCTTTCTTGTTCTTCCGAACCTTAGTAGCTTTTGCTTCCGAAGCCATTTTCCCTTCGGAAGAAAGAGTTTCTTCCGAAAGCAACCTTGCTTCAGAAACTAGCTTTCCCTTCTTCACCACTTGAACCGTTTGAAAAGGTCCAAATGTGAAACCTTCCCTGACTCCTTCTTTTCTAACATTATTTCAATAATATATGCTTGCAGGATTGTAGTAACAATCTTTAGCCATGTGGTTTTGCAGACCACACATTATGCATGCAATGTTAGTCTTTTGGGAATGTGAGGGTTGCTGTTTCTTGGGCTTCTTCTCTTCACCAGCAACTTTTCCCTTCAATTTTAGATCCCTTGGCAGGACATGAATTCTAGTATTACACTCCTTTCTTAAATCAGAAGTACCTAACACTTGGAATCCAGCTGAGATAAAGACGCCTTTCTTCTTTGGGTCAATCTTTAGCTTGGACTCAACCACTTTCTTGGCAGTTCTTCTAGCAGCTTTAGCTCTGCTTCTTCTGGCCTTAGTGGTTAGGATTTGATCTTCACAGGAGGAGATGAGTACATCTACCTGTTCCTTCCCTATGGTGGCCACTATTGTTGCTTCATTCTTCAACTCTAGTGAGGAAGGGTCAGCAGTTGGAACCTCTTGTTCCTCAGTACCACATCTAGGTTGTCTAATAGACTCATAAGAGTGTGGTGGAGAAATTTCATTGGTTGCCAACCCTCCTTTGTTATGAAAACAGAGTTTGGAGTGGGAGGATGATGCAAGAATAGCTTGGAAGTTCTACTAAGAAATAGCATGCTTCCTGGCCTGAGCCTCAGCAGTGACAAGCTGGGCTTGAGCCTCAGGCAATTTGGATATCAGATCCTTGATTTGAGTCTTGTAGTTGGAGTGTTCATGTTTTAAAAGAGATACAGTTTTTTCTAACTCCTTAATTTTCTTTTGGTAGTCAGATTTAGCTCTCTTAAAATCAGATTTTAAAATATTTAAAGACTCAATATCATATCTGATTTCCAAATTGTAATCCTGATAAAGTTTAACTTTAGCTATACAGGCTGGAGTACAGAAATGTTCATATACCTGGGCATCGTCTGTTCCGGCCATGAGAGCTTGAGCAGGAGTCACATCCTGTACCATGAAGCTCCAGTCAACTTCTTGAGCCATTGCAGCTGCTTCAGTTGACTTTTCAGTGGGCTTTGAGGTTGAGGGATGTGTGGAGGCCTGTGGGGTACCCGGATCGGTCTTGGGAGCCTTGTATTCCCTTACAAAGTGACCGAGTTGGTTACAGTTGTAACACTTTTCCTTGGTCTTGTCAAACCCAAAATTGCTGGTAGTTGGGTTTTGAGGGAATTGACTTCTGGTTCTCTTAAAGAACTTCTTCACTCTATAAGTTAAAAGACCCATCTATTGGACAAGGTCCGCATACTCTACATCGTCTGGATTAAAACACTCAAGATCATCAAAACAATATTGAAAATCACTAGAGTGTCCACTTCCTGAGACAAAGGCACTGTCTTCCAAAGGTTAAATGGCTTCGGAAGAACAAGTACTTCCGAAGGCACTTATACTTCGGAAGAGGCTGCTTCTTCCAAGGCTTGGAGACTTCTTCTTTTCTTCAAACTTCAGAAGTAGTCTTCTGATTGTTCTCTTAAGACTTGACCCTCGGAAGCATGCTCTTGACTTTGGAAGTAGAGTTCTGTCTTCAGAAGTTGATCTTTCAGTTTGTCTTTGGAAGAACTCTACAACCTTCGGAAGTTCCATGCTATGCTTCGGAAGCCTTTGGATGTAGCACCAAAATTATCTAAGTGATTTGGTTTTGGTTGCACCAGCCTTCTTCTTGATCCAACAAACTCCCCCTAGGCTTATGTTACCAAAACCTCACTTGTTTCTGCTTCTCAAAACTTTCAGCACCAAGGAGAGTAGATATTTATCTGTTTTCTTGTTCTTCCCTGATGTGGTGCTGAGAAGTTTGTACAAATCCTTGGTAGACAGGATATCTAGTCTATCACCTTGGATGATATGTACCCTCTGTTGTTGCCCTCTAAAAAGAGTTAGTTGATAGGAACTGTAATCATATTCCCATCTAACTATAGGTTCCAATCCTGGACCCTCCACCATCTGTAGAAAGGCAGCGCCCTTGGTGGGAGATCTTTCCTTGTCTTCCTGTCTTCTCAACTTCAACTCTTATTCAATCTTGCCTTTTGCAGTTAGCTCGGCTAGATGAAGACTACTGAGATGATTTCTGATAAGTGCAGCAGTTTTAGAGTTGGAGGGGTTGGAGAATGGCTTCTCTGCTAAATCAGCAATATCAAATCTGCTGGAGTGTAACTGATAGGTTGCATTAAGTCTGTTGACTTCTCCATTCTCCCTTTCCATAACAAATATGTGAGAAGTTTCATCGAACCTCCACTGGATTATTCTCTTTCTAGGCACAAGAGACTGACTGGGAATCTTGTCCTCTTTCTTTGTATCCGGCAGAGTCACCAGTTTCCTTTTAAGTTTCTTTTCTTCATCATTTAATGAATCTGAGTTGAGGCCTAGAAGTCTAACAGCCTGGTCCAATGTTCCTCTATGCAAATCAAGGAATTTATCTCTTGTGAGGAAACATGAAGATATATCAACATAGGTGATATTGACAGAGTCTTCCTCACATGAGACTTCACTCAGAGTTGTACAGTTAGTGAGGTTAGTCTTGATTGCCTTGAACTCCTCAAAAGAGAGATGTTGAGAAGGCTGAGGGGATGGTTTGGATGGTTGTTGGGTAGGTTGTGGTTCAGAGGTACTGGAAAGTGTTTTTGGTTGAAGGATGGGATGTTTAGGTGGTTGTGGTGATGAAGTGGATGTGGGTAAAGATGTGGGTTCAGGGGTGAAAGGCTCGGTTTTGATAGTGAAAGGTAAGGGTGAGGGTTCAGGTTGTGGTTGTGTGGTTGCAGTGAAGGTCATCCCCTTTACCCTTCTGTACATCTCTTTTCTTTTTCCAAATCGGATGTCAGCCTTGATTTCGTTGACAATCCGTTGGAGTGTCTTCTCTAACATGGGTCCCACCTGCCTTTCAGAGAAGCCATGGGCCCGAAGATAGTCTTTCATCCAGGCCTTTTCACTGAGCTTCCTGATTGCAGTGACCCTTGCTTCTTCCTCCTTCTTCTTCCTTTCTTTTATCTTTTCTCTTGCAGCCTTTCTTCTCTCTTTCTCCATTTGATCCGGCTCTTTTTGTAGAGCCAGAGGATCATTTCATCATTGTGTGGAGAGAGTTCTTGAAGATTAAAGCCTCTGGAGGTTAGGAACTCTATCTTGTCTCTCCTCAGCTGCAAGTCAGCCTCCTTCTGTTCTTCTTTCTCTTTCTCTAAGGCCAACCTGGCTCTTTGAGACCATACTTGTGTCCACTGGTTCATGGCAGTGTCTTCTGAAGGTTAAATGGCTTCGGAAGAACAAGTACTTCTGAAGCCAATTATACTTCGGAAGAGGCTGCTTCTTCCAAGGCTTGGAGACTTCTTCTTTTCTTCATACTTCGGAATAGTCTTCTGATTGTTCTCTTAAGACTTGATCTACAGAAGCATGCTCTTGACTTTGGAAGTAGAGTTCTATCTTTGGATGTTGATCTTTCACTTTGTCTTCAGAAGAACTCTAAAACCTTCGAAAGTTCCATGCTAAGCTTCGGAAGCCTTTGCATGTAGCACCAAAATTATCTAAGTGATTTTGTTTTGGTTGCACCAGCCTTCTTCTTGATCCAACAATGTTTATAAAGATGAGTCAGCATGATTTCTCATCTATCCGCTCCGTAGTGACTAGGATCACATCAGCCTGAGTATATTACTTAGATCAAAGCCCTAGTAATGTAGGTGAATCTTTTGTGACCTATTTGACATACAATATCTAAAAACGTAACTTAATTTTTGAAAAGAGAGTTGATAAGATTCCTTCCTAACATGCCATTAATTTTAGAAAACCATAACAATTACTGTAGATTTCTCAGACTAATAAAAGGGAACCCGCAAATGATCAGAAAGTTAAAGTGATATGATTTCTAATAACCATTTCTAATTCATTAGCCATGGATTTATTATGAAAACCAGTTTCGCGAATAAAAGTTGATCATACGTTTTTCAACTGTGTATGACAATCACATTCACAAACCATAAAGTTATAACTTCCTGTTCAAATGTAGATGCTACCCGTCTAAAGTTTTCCCAAGACCATCATAACATTTACATAATATACATCACACTATTAGTTTATCACAAATTACATAAGGTTCATCCAATTCGGATGATAATAAGAGTTTAGCTTATAATGAGCTTGAACATAACAACAAATAATATTGAAGATGGATATGAAATCATCGGTGAAATAGAACAATCAAACCAATGATCCACAATGAATGACGTTTAGACAATCCCAAGCCTCCAATTGGTCTTGAAGACTTGATTCCCAAGAAAATTTTATAGAGTAACTCTCCCACCAAAGCTTGCCAAAATGTGAACTTAGGCCTATATTTATAGGCTTTTTGGAGTGTTTATGCATGGCCCCGTGCAGAGCAATAATACTTATGAAAGTTGATCGGCTCGTACGTGCATGTTGTGTCAGGCATGACCCTGTTCTTGAAGGGCAACAACCCCTTGTTGGAGGTGGGGCACGACCCCATGTCTTATGGGGCACAGCCCCGTGCTTGCTATTAGGGGACAATATTTTTGTCCTGTCAGATGTCCAAGCACGGGGGTGTGTCAATTTAGCACGGGGGTGTATTTCAGGCAAGGCATGTGGGCATTCTTAATGAGGCATGATCCCATGCTTGTACTCCAAAGCTTGGATTACTTCTATTTCTTGTCTGTAAGGCCCCGTTCCCGGGATGCTTACAGCTGGTCCTTCATCGCACATAAAACATATATTTTTATCATCTTACATAAAAGTGTTGCAGCGGAAACATTAAAAACAACATTTTCATTTCATCAAAATGCTTTTGCAAAATAATACAACCATTCATTACACAATATCATTTTACATTTTATTACAAAAGCTTTATAACAATGGATGCCATCCCAAAAGAACTATGTAGTCGTCCCGTGCCATCCTCAGCAACATACCTGCCAACTGGAAACACATCAAAGTCGGCGTTGCTGAGTGAGTTCTAGTTTCAAAGAAAACATACTTTACTTCCTTTATAAAATCATTCGTTACTTTTGTAAGCGATCACACAACATACATACACAGCGTTAATATAATTATTATATTCCTTACGTTCGTTACATCTTCCATTCGTTGATCATCCCATGATACATTATCACCTGCTTCATTAGTTCATAACATCATTAACTCTTTCCGGATCAGTGTCATCAGCTATACCCCAAACGTATGCACACAGCGGGTACTGGGCCGAAGATCATAATTGACTTCCACAACGCACATAGCCTGGCACCAGCACCGGGGCAAGAGACAAAGATCCCATTGCTCTGTACACCCCCAACATTGGGCATACTCGAATACTGGGCCGAAGATCATAAAATGACTTCCACACCGCACATAGCCTGGAACCAGCATCAAGGTGGGTAACCATTATAACCACGTATATGACACCCCCACATTATGCATACTTGAGTACTGGGCCGATGATCATAAAATGACTTCCATACCGCACATAGCCTGGCACCAGCATCAAGGTGCGTAACCACTATAACCACGTATACGACACCCCCACATTATGCATACTCAAGTATTGGGCCGAAGATCATAGAATGACTTCCACACCGTACATAGCCTGGCACCAGCATCGAGGTGGGTATCCACTATAACCACGTACCATCCCGTTGGGGGGTCACCAAGACTAAAACCCCTGTGTGTATCCTAAAGGGTTAGCTAAACCACACGCAGTTGAGCTTACGACATCATAAAGTCGTGCACCTCTGTACATATTGCTTGCAAGCCTTTCCATACACTCATCTGTTCATTAATGCATGCACACCATCATTATGTTCCTCTTTTTATTAACTTCCACTTTACGTTACATAATACTTTCATTACATTCATTAACATTCAACACAAGCCACGAGAAGACAATCACATATAATGATAAGGAACAAAACATCATACAACATCATCACACAAGGAAACCTCGCACACATATAACATACATCATGCATAATCATGCAACATCATACGTCACACAAATCACGCGTATCACATCATATAACCATACGGCACCACACATCATCATGCATCACATCATCAACAACCCCAAAGGTCCCCGAGCCTACGTCTGCACTTTTCTGAAAGTCAGACAATACTATGGTCATTCGGGCGTATGGACCCTATTCGGTCGCATGATCTTCCATACGTATGAGAACACGCAGGTGAATGGACCTCCAGTCGTATAGCCTCCAATCGCATGCTTCCCATGTGAATGAACCTCAATCGCATGACATCCGGGCGTATGGACCTCAGTCGCATGACCTTCATGCGTATGGCCCTCAGTCGCACACCGTTCGTACGTATGAACCTCAATCGCACGACTCACAGGCGTATGGACTCCAGTCGCATGACCTTCAGTCACATGGCCTTCATCCACATTTCATTCAGTCGCATGACCTTCATCCGCATTTCCTTCAGTCGCATAGCCCTCGTGCGTATGACCCTTAGTCGCACTACTTACGTACGACTGAACCTCAGTCGCACTCCTTTCATGCGTATGGACCCAGTCGCATGCCATTCGGACGCATGGACCTCCAGTCGCATAGCCCTAGTCGGGTGCAGAATGCAGTTCATCCTTAACTGCAGCAGCCATTTTTGGCCCCCAAACTCTTCAAAATCTCGTTTATGCTCAAATCAACCATTTTAAACCTTAGGGAAGCATACCACGACATCATTCAAGCACAACCTAGCCCGAAATCAAACCCCAAACGAATCATACACATACACATACATACATAAACGGGTTTACACCCAAATACCCAAAAAATGGTTTTCAGATCTTTTCTAGCCCCAAAATTATTCAAAAACGTGTAAAAGAGGGGCACTAGAACTCACATAAACGATCCCGTCGAGTAGAGCTTCGATTTGACGCACTTCACGATGATTTTCACGCTCGAATCCACCTGAACCAAGCTTTTCTCCTCTCTTTCTCCTTTTCTCTCTTCTTTGGCTGAATTTTGCAAGAATGAGGAGGGTGTGGGCTGCCCTCCCCCTTTTATACCCCCACTCATCCAAGATTCTTCCCGTTTTGGTAAGTTCGGTCCCTCGACTTTGGACTTTATTTCGTTTTCTTCTTTCATCGGATTCAAAGAAAATTTCCGGGTGTTACATTGTCAAATATGTTTTTTTTGTCCATCATACCCTTTTAAACATCTAAAAACACAATTTAGCATTTTTAAGTATATATTCATCGTTTAGGGAGATATTGAGGAATAATTGATGTGCTTTTTATAAGATTTTTATGTATAATTTGAAACACATCAACATTTAAGTTGTACCTTAAGCTTTTATAGTTGCATTTTTAATTGCCCCCCTGCCTCTAGGTTTCACACCGCTGACACTTGTGTTTTACTTCTAAGATTAGGGCTACATGTGTGAGGAAGAAAGAGTGTCAGGGAGATAAATACATTAGGGGTGATTTAACTTATGCACATAGTAGAAACAAGTTGCAACGGTCTCTTCCAACTTACCCTTTGATTTCGTCTTTCTCTCAATACCTTTCTTCTTCCTTCATCATATCATCGTAGTGATGATGAAGACCAACCACCACTGCACTCCAGCGCCCCCTCCAATGCAAGCATCGAGGTTCAATACTAAATTCTCTGACGTGTTATCATTCAGTGCACCTGCACCAGAGATGATAAACGGAAATCTATCGATTCTGGGCTTTATGTTGGCAATGGCAGTAGAGTGAGCGACAATTAAAACGTCTTCACTCGGGTCTTATTGCTTCGACCGCTTCTTCTTCATGTATATTTTCTTGTGTTGTTATTTGTGATTTTTAGTAAGGCTCCCCAGTAGTTCAATGAAATTAGCAATTGGATTTTAGGCAGGGTTTATGGAGTTCCGTTATTTTATTGATAACTTTTAATGTTTGGTATCTGATCATCTATGAATCACTTATGTTGCATAATTTCGTTTTGAGATTCGATAATGAAATGTATCAATCTGCTTCATCCATTTAATGTAATGAATAGTGGAAAAAAATTTGACTGTATGCTTTAGATTTTTACTCTGAAATTACAACATCAAGTTTGTAGGCTATAGCTAATCTATGGAAATCCAAGAAGTAAAATGATCACTTTGGTTGTTTAGCAATTAATAACATAATGCTAATATTAATCCGAGTTATTGGTGACATATATTGCAGCATCAAGTAGAAAGTTTACGTGTATGCATTAATGGTTTTGCTAAAGTTCAATTAAGTTTCTTTCCTACTACTCTTAATTGAAATAATCACACATAACAATAACTAAATAAACAAATTTTAAAACTTTGAAGTAGTAACTTAAAAGCTTTAAAGTTTGTTTATTTAGTTATTGTTATGTGTGATTATTTCATCTTTTTCCGTTTGTTGTTCATTATACAGTTATACTTTACGGCTAAGAATGAGCTTTTTAATGATAAAAGATAATGCCAAATATGCATTAGATGTTTGGAACAATAAACCTTGAATTATGGTCTCTATCTATCTTGGTTATATTCTATTAATGCTTTTGGCATAATTTTATTTTGTTTATCGCACCTAATCTACATGTGTATCATTGGGTCCCCGTCGCAACGCAGGGGATAAATACTAGTTGTATAGAAAATTAATTTCCTAATTGAATTCCATTAGCAACCTTTCGGTACCTAAAAGTTAATGCTGCAAATGAAACAATTGATCAACGAACAGTTCGTGATCCGTTTGAGGAGATATTCTTTTATGTTGGTAAATAAATACACAAAAATTAAAAAGAAATTTTATTTATTTAGTTAAACAAATGAATATGAACGGATGTTTCTTTCATTCATTTATATTCGTGAAAATTCAATAATGTGTTTAATTATGTTCGTTTATGTATATTTTGTTGATATATATTTGTTGGCATTTGTTCATTTAAAGGTTTTTATATTTAGTATTTATATTTTATTGATTTTGGTTTCTAAAAATATGAAACATTATTTAGTTTGCGTCTATTTATATTTGTTGGTATTTGTTCATATAAAGCTTCTTATAACATTATTATATTATTGGTTTTGGTTTCTAAAATCATAGAATATTAGTTATAGTATAAGTCTCTATTAACATTGACCATCTGTCAGGACCGTGTACATACGAAATACTAACTGATAATACGTGAAACATGATCAAATAATGTGGAATCCTATTTGATTGGTGATTCAATCTGTGAGAACGTTAACCTGATTGATATAAGAATGAACTAAACATTAAGAACGAGTAGCAATCGATCAAGAACGGACTTTGAAGTTGGATTGGATTTCTTGGACGTTCTGGACGAATAGGGTTCGTGAAATTATGAAGTATTCGAATTGTTCTCTCAATTGTTATGTTTTTCCACGAATTAAGTGGTATTTATAGGTTTGTATTTTTCATTCGTACGACTGAAACCATTAGTATGGTTCAGTCGTACGACTGAATCATGCGATTGAGTCATACGCACGACTGTCAGGGTCGTGTACGTATGGAATACTAACTGATAATGCGTGAAACCAGATCAAATAGTGCGGAATCCTATTTGATTGGCGATCCAATCAGTGAGAACATTAACCTGATCGATATAAGAATGAACTAACGTTAAGAACGAGTAGGAATCGATCAAGAATGGACTTTGAAGTTGGATTCGCTTTCTTAGACGTTCTGGATGGCTAAGGTTCGTGAAATTATGAAGTATTCGAATTGTTCTCTCAATTGTTATGTTTTTCCACGAATTAATTGGTATTTATAGGTTTGTAGTTTTCATTCGTATGACTGAACCATTTGCATGGTACTGTCGTGCGACTGAATCATGCGACTAAGTCATCCGCACGACTGAAACTTTAATCGTGCGACTGAGTCAATCTTAAGTCTCAATCATACGACTGATCCAGTCTCTAGGTTCAGTCATGCGACTAGTCCATAAGCATGATGTATTCATGCTTATGGTCCATAAGTATGGTCCATTAGCATGAATACTCATCCGACTAGGTTGAAAACATTTCTTAATTATCATTGACTAAGAACTATGTATAATAACTTCAAACCTATATAATAAGTTCATACATATGAATTATACTCCACACAATAATAATATGAAATAAATAAACATCAATAAGCATCAACCGCACATTATATTTCATTGAATCAGTTCATTACATATGTGTAAGACATGAAAGACTTTTATATTTAAGCTCATAAACTAGGAACAACATTTATCTACAAACTCTCCCTTGGGCCTAGTTTACTTTATTGTCTAACACTCTTCACATGTTCTTTGAAATTCTTGTACTTCTCCTCTTTTGTAACTCCTGCATGTATTTCAAATGCAAAGCAGAGTCTTATGACGTGTTGAAACTGGAGAGCTTGTATAATATCCTGCGTGTCATAGAACAGTGGCCACTTGTATAATGTGTAGACATCTTCAGCTAACAAGTTTGTAAGCCACAATGGGTCGAATACCCGGATAGCATCAATCTTTCCATCTATGTTTAGAACTATGACCGCTTTTGTTAGGATCGTGTACTGGATGATATACTAACTGAAATACGTGTATACCGAATCAAATAGTGCGGAATCCTATTTGATTGGCGATCCAATCAGTGAAAATGCACGTAGAAACAATAATGTATTGAATCTAAACGTTAAGAATGATTAGGAATCGATCTACTGCGATCTATGAACTTGGAACAGGTTCTTAGAGGTCTCTGGATGGCTAGGGTACGTATGTAGTCGAAGGGTTCTTGATTCTTATGTTTTTCCACGAATTAGGTGGTATTTATAGGTTAGGGTTCCTCATTCGGGCGACTGAACCATTAGCATGGTTCAATCGTGCGATTGAGCCATGCGGTTGATTCATTCGTGCGACTGCGTGTTCAGTCGTGAGATTGAGTCAATCTCATGTTACACTCGTGCGACTGATCCAGTCTCCTGGTTCAGTCATGTGACTGAGTCATTCACATGAAGTTGTTCATGCGTATGGTCCATTAGCATGGGCCATTCGCAAGAGAACTTCATATTAATAAATTTGAATATAGTTATTAATCATAACATTATTAATATTAGTTCATACAACCACAAACCTATATAGTCAATTCAATAAGCGTTAAACTACTAATTAATGAAATAATAAACATTATAAGCACAACCAACCATTTGTATTTCATTAAGCACCCAACTATTACATATGTGTAAGACAATAAAGACATATTACAATAAGATCAGAAGCTAGATACATATGGATCTACAAACTCCCCCTTGGACCTAGATTCATCTATTGTCTTACATTCTTCATGAGCTCCTCATACCTCTTGTACTTCTCCTCTCTTGTGAATCCTGCATGTTTTTCAAATGCAAAGCAGAGTCTGATAACGTTTTGGAATTGGAGGGCTTGTACAATATCCTGCGCGTCATAGAACAGTGGCCACTTGTATAGTGTGTAGACATCTTTAGAAGACAAGTTGGTAAGCCACATTGGGTCAAATACCCTGATAGTATCCATTTTGCCCTCTTTGTTCAGAACTATGACCGCTTCCCCTGTTCTCCAATCATAGTACCACCACTTAAAGTGTGGAGTGAAGTCCTGTGGCATTTCCCTTAGAGGGATTCTTGACATCATATGTGGAGGACTCCATTTCATCACTATCTTAGGCTTTCCAGTTATGGCATCAACTTCAGACCGTCTGATATACCTCGTAGGTTGTTGAGGTTTGAAGTTGACCCACCTAGTGTGGTACTCTCTCTTCAATGCAGCCTCAAGCTAGCCTGACATCTTTCTCGAGTCAGCATATAACAACTTCAGTTTGGCCAGCTGGTTGAGCTCAAAACTAGGTAGAGTCTTTAAATCATGTGGGAATCTAAAGTACTCAATACCCTTCTCTCTCTTTACCGCGTAAACATTCAGATCGTCAAAATGGGCCTACGCGATAATCTTGCCTGACACCTTGTGATGTTTCTTCACTCTATAGAGCTTGGTGTAGACATTCGGTTTTGGAGCAGCGCATTGGGCTCGGATCTCCTCAAAACAAACAGCCCATTAGCCTTTCGGATGTTGACATCAGCGTCTGAGGCTTGGGCTTGTTCCTCAATCTTCTTGGACTCTTGCTCCATTTTATCCAGTATCTCAAATGTATCACTGACCAGGGAATCACCCAGATTGGGGACCACATTTCTCTCTTTGTCAGCATACTCTGGATAGTGCTCTGTAGTGACATCCTCGATCTCGATCTCATCAATGTCGTTCAACTCATCGTTGGAGTGTCCTTGTTGGAGCGTCCTTGACAATCTCATCAGGATTGAGCTTGAACATTTTTGCCAGTTGCTCATCATTAAGATCATGAATTATTTCCCCCTCTTCAGGGGTGTAACTCACTAATCTCCTGACAATCCCTTGCAGATCAAGAATAATGGTTAGTTGAGTCTTGACCTGCTGAAGGGGTGCAATGTCGTATTCGTCTGTTTGATAATTTGGATCTGCTTGATTTAAAACATGTAACACATTAATCATTAGTCAATAATCAAAACAGAAACACATTAAACAAAATATAAACATTATATACATTAGTTTTATACAATATTCAGTTACACATGATTTTTAATAAAATAAACAACTAGGCATTACTCTTGTCTTGTATCATGTGCTCCTCTGCTAACGGGGCTGATGTGGAGGCACCTTGGTCTTGTGCTTTCTTTGTCCTCCTTTCACTTGCAGATGTGGCACCCACAGCAGATGTATCATCATCATCATCATCATCACCAACATCATCATCAGCATTATCACCAGCATCAGTATCATCCCCTTGATCATGACCATCATCATCATCATCATCACTATCATCATCATCACCATCATCTCCATCGCCCTCTTTGATATTTAGTGGCTCATCCTTTGATCCTTTGAGCCTCAACATGATGGTCTTGTTGGTAGCCTCCAACTCCTCTATCCTTTTGGCTGAGTGGACATTTTTTAGCTCTGTGCATCCATCTGTTGTGCCTGCTGCTTAATCAGCTAACCCTGCTAAGATATCTGCCGAGATTGTGCAGCAGTAAGCTCTACTAGCTGACGAATCTGGGTAGTCTTCTCGTCTTCGGCTTCTAACAGCTTCAGCACCATGCGGTTTAGTGCTGAGAGCTATTCCACGACCCCACTGGGAGGCAGAGATGATCCAGATGGAAAGGAGGGGTAAGATGACGGTCTTCCTGGGTGGCTAGTGGTGGTGGTGGTGGCAGTGATGAAGATTGGGGGTGGTATAGATGAAGGTGGTGGTGGATGAGCTGTAGTGGTGGTGGAATGGATATGGGTAAGTGGCAGAGTGGGTGTGGTAGTGGTGTGTGAGGTGGTAGATATGGTGGCTGGTGGTGTAGTAGTAGTGGTGGTGGTAGTGGTGGATGGTGTGGCTGATGTAGTGGCATTGGTGGTAGAAAAGGTTAATGTAAACTTTAGGCACTTCCCCTTCTTACCATATGGGTGAGCCATCCTCTTCCTCCTTGTGCCTCGAGACACAGAGGCTCCCCCTTGGCTACTGGGCGGGTCCGGGGCATATGTGGGATCTGTATCAGCAGCAGCTTCCCCGGACTCCCCTGGGCATCCACCAACCGCCCTCAAGCCTCTCTCTGTGGCAACCACCCGGCTGCCCACAGTTCTCGTGAGAGGCTCCTCATCACTCTCTTCTTCCTCATTAGTAGGACAGAAGTCTTGGTGAAAGCTGGCTGTAGTGGCATCTGGGTGTGTAGGGGGTGAATGAGTAACCTGTGTAGTGGGCCCCCTCGAAGAAGCAAGCCCAGAGTCTTCGCCCGTATCACCATCGTCATCGGAGTCGTCAGATGGAAGAGCAATTTGCTCAACATTTGAGTCACTCTCCTCGTGGCACCACTTTCTCCTCCCTGGCGCCACATAATCAGCTTGGGACAGATGCCCGAAGAGTCTCTTCACCGAGGGTTTGACCTGCTTTCCCCGGTAGACCTTCATACGACCCATTGTCGTATCATCCATGATCTCCAACGACACAACGTCGTGGCTCTCCTTGGGCAGTGTGGGCAGCTTCTCATCAAAAATCATCTGAAGAAACCTTGGGTACATGCAGAAACCCTCTTTTCCCTTACCCTCCATATTCTCTATCAAGTAAGAGAATATCATGCTCGAGAAGCTGAAAGGGTGGTTTAGTACCAGTGCCACGTAGGCATTTTGAATCTAGTCTGAAAGATCATCAAACCCACCCCTTCGCGAAGCCAAGCACTTAAGGATGACATGTGCTAAGTACTTGTACTGGGGACACAGGTTGCTCTTGTTGAGCACACCTGCATTGATATCCCCAGCGTACTTCATCCTTAGGAAGCCCCCTCTAACTGTCAGTGGGTGAAGTCTGGTAGGGTGGTCTGCATCGTCTCCCAAACCAAGTACCCGTGGGATATCCTCAACTATAATCTCTAAGTCCATACCAGAAATAAGACTCCTGATGTTGTATGGCTCGTGTGAGCGGTCAACCGATGCCCCCTCCTAGAAGGCCTGCTGAATAGACCTATAGGGAGTGCATGGTGTGGATATAGCCTTGTAGATCCTAGATCGCTTGAGGAAAGCAATGATCCCCGCAAACTCGGCACTGTTCCAAGTTGTGGCATTTAGATGAGCACATATGTTGTGCTTAGGGTTGATGGACCACCTGTCAGCCATCAATCTGTAACACAAGACACAAAGACTTTAGATCACCACATAACACAAATCAGTTCTAATTAACCTGGTTGATTTCATTCTGGTTCAATCATGCGATTGAACCATGTGACTGTATTCAGTCGGTTGAACTGACATGCAACTGGATTCAATCGGGTGACTGAGCATGCGACTGAGTTCAATCGGGTGACTGAGCATGCGATTGGCTCAGTCGGCCGACTGAGCTCATTCGTATCACTCATTCGGCCGATTGAGTCATTCGACCAACTTAATCACGCGATTGAAGTTCATCCGTGTGTCCAGTCGCATGACCCACTTTTTGTTCAACTGAAGTTCGAATTCGGACCAAAACTTAGAGTTAGATGTCATGGTTTGGTTCATTAGACTCGCAATCACATAACTAATAACCTAATAACTTTAATTTCAACATTTTACTTAGT
>BJCM01240294.1:0-22307 GCA_018326385.1 Flaveria bidentis | reverse complement strand
ATATATATATATATATATATATATATATATATAATCTATTATATAATTTTTTTAGAGTGAATTGCCATTTACCTCCCCGTGGTTTATTTATGTTTGCCATTATCATCCAAAATCCTTTTCTTTTGCATATGGATCCCCATCGTTTAAGATTTGGTGTCATTTACATCCAATAAGTTAACATCGTTAATTTTAATGTTAAATACTAATTCTTTTAGGGGCATTTAAGTAATTATACATAAAAAACAAAACCCTACTTTATATTACGTATGTAGCATTTATACGTGATCATCCCATCGCATATACCAACTGTTCCTTCGAATTTTTATACCTCCAGGTTCTTTCATTGATTTTGATTGCATCTAAGAGTAGGCTTCATCGAGTAATTGAAGATACACACTAGTATAGACGGTGGAGAATGGATTTGTCGACAACAAGAAGACTTTGATGCTCGCACCATGTATGGTAGAAACCCTAGCTTCTTTACTATCAAACTCCATCATGGGGGAGAGTTTTTTGTATTGCAATTTCTTGCTTTATGTTTTATACACTGCAACTTGCCATGTAGGATATTTAAACAGCAACTTGTTTTATGCACTGTGATTTGCTTTATGCACTACAACTTGCTTTTCCACCACTATCACATCTCAATTGTGATCAATTAAATAACCATTACAAAAAGCAGTTCCGATCCACCATTACCACCACTCTATATCTATAGGCTTATTCTGTTGCATTTGAACAAAGAGAAGTTCCGATCCACCGGCTTTCACGCAATCTTCCTCATCTGCTTCAAAAACCCCTTCTTTCACCACCACGCTTTTAGCGTTACACTTAATTTGCTTCCACGACGACGATAAGCTAGTAAACCTACAATGTCTTAGCAACAAAAAGCCATTTTTGGTGTTGTAACTCATGAACCTAGGGCATGTAAAAGGCGCCATTGTTGGCGTCATGCATGGAGCTCTAAAGCACTCCATTGATTGTTGTGTTCAGTTACAGATCAAATGCATAACGGAATCAAACCATAGTCAAACCAACTAATCTGTCTATTGCGAATGATTGTTGTTGAACGACACAAGCACAGAACAATGTCTGGTGGTGCAACCACACAAGCCAATTCTATGGCTGATGAATCCTCTGCACTTTGTTGATCACTCCCTCAACAGAGGTCGACCAAAACATACAAGAATTAGTGCTTTATAATTTGGGGTTTTTGATTATTAAAAAGGTTATTTTTGTAATTTTATAACTTTAACTAGTTAAAATTAACGGTGTTAATTTATTGGATGTAAATGACACCAAATCTTAAATATTGGGGATCCAGATGCAAAATTAAAGGATTTTGGATGATAATGACAAACATAAATAAACCACGGAGAGGTAAATAGGAATTTACTTTTTTTTTTATTTCAACCCATGTAACACACGAATATCTAACCTAGCATCTAATATTTTTAAAACCAAAATCACAAATTTAAACTTGCAGAATCCAGCCAAAAAACAGCAAACTAGCAACAGTTATCTTAAAATCATATGCTAGATGTAAAATACACGCACAGGTGTAGCGTCTCGTACCAAATAATTATAAATATATATTGCATCAGAGGGTTGAGGAATCCCCCGTCCCAGACAACTAATAATTACTCGTTCTGTATAATGTTGTTTCCTAACACGAAGATAACAAACCGATATTTGAACTACCAATTGAAATCTATAGCATATGTAGTATCCGCAAATATAAGAAAACAGCAGCTTCGGGTCTGAAGGGACTGGTCAAAAAATAGCTTTCATTCTTTGTTAAAAAAGAGAAACGAAAATATTTGTTACACCAGCAATACTTTGGATATCTTCTTCATATACACAACCAGTGACCATACAGCTAGCCAGGCCGACACATACAGTAGAGCAACACCAGATGTTCCCAGTGGACATACCTCTGTAAAACTGCATATTTGCGGTCAGGATAAATACTTCAGTTGACTTGGATGGTCAACCCATAGCAATATTATTAAAAATGACAATAATTTACATCTTTGAATACATAATAAATGATGTTGTATGCTTTAATTGTAGCGTTTCGGAAATAGTGACCCATTTCATGACATGTTCTCCTTTTAGCTACTTTTTACTTGGCCTAATCGGATAAAGATTGATTAACCCGTTTAAAAGTAAAATACGTCTTTTGAAATTATAAAAGTTAAGAGTATGATTATTAGAAAGTCAAAATGTGTACTTTAGGAAAGCTGCAATTCAGAACAAAATGGATTATTGCATACATACCTGGGATCTCTAATCGCCAGAAGAATGGTTAAGGAAGTCATTTGTGTGGCTGTTTTCCACTTTCCCAAATTATTTACAGCAACAGCCTGGAAATCATGCATTATTTTTCTGAGAGGCGTTGCAGAAACGTATGATGCACAGTTTTCCAAAACAATAATGATAATAATAGCACTAATTAATAAAAATTATAATAGTACATATATAAATGAAAATTAATTTTGGAGGTGAGTACAGAAACATACCCCTGAAAGTTTACTACCCTGCGAAGCAGCCCATTCTCTAACTGCAGACATTGTTATCTGAAATAGGTTGTAAACTGTTCATCATATACCCATTTCAAACCATTTTACTTTAACTTTGGTCCACAATTAAAGGATGAAATACCCCTTTACTTGTGGACCAAATTCATACAACTGATTAATAGATGAACATGTTTATCAACTACATGTCAAGTCGAACAATGCATACATTTAACCCTAAGATTTAAAAAGAAGCAACAGCAAATTACGATTAATTCCTGTTCTGAAGAATATAGACAATATTATCCAAAATTAATAGCAAGTCAGGCAGGGTTGAATGAGATTTGATGACTGAGTCTTTTTTCTTAAGAAAAAAAAAGTGGGGACAAGGGGACACATGCAAGATGGGATTGGGTCACATGGGAATAACGATGTGTATTTTTTGGCCAGAAAGGGGCGTAATATGTTCGGAAAAATAGTCATCATTTGGCGGTTTAATCACCCACTAAAAAGAGCCTCCAACCAAAGATCTAAAGCAACCATTTTTTGCAAGTCCATCTTTGCCAAATGGAATTGACCTTGTCAAATCTAATTAATTTTTAGATAACAAGATTTACTTTTTATCAAGTCATGTAACCTTTCAGGCCCGCCTGAAAACAGATTAAATTCACTTCAAGCAGCTCAAAGGATGACTCAGAGGATTATCATTGCCATCTCCTCAGATGGGTCTTGGCACCTTGAAGTCAAATTTCATAGATGGAGAAAAGTGAAGAAAACAGAACAGGCTCCTTCATGAACAAATGAAATGAAACATTAACCAAACAAATAAGACGCAAGATTTACAAAATATTTGACAATAAAAAAATTAAAGTTAAAAACGTCTAGGTGTAAAGCTCAGATATTAGCAAGTTCTAAATTGTTAATAATGAAAAACTGCTGGGATAAGTGAGACCCACAAAAGGTCAAAATAGCATAATATATGCATATGCACCTAAAAAATAACACATTCCAGATGCCTGATCTTAAGGTCATACATGATGGACATAATTTCTTTCCTAACTACAAGTATTGTGGATAAAAGCAAAATTTTGACACCACACCACATATCCATGTGGTGAGTGCTAAGTGCCAACAGAAAAACAAATAATAGCCTAACCTGCAATCCCTTTTACAATACTTAGCTCCCTTCTATCAATTCGAAGGGGCATCAGATTGTGTTGGTTAGCTTTGAGCTAAAAGCACAATTTCTAGCTAACATAATTACTATGATTACTGGAAAGGCAATTATGTATCTATTCCAACTTAGCTACTGTCAATAAATAGCAATTGATCTGACTGCAAAGCTGATCTAAAACTCCGGAAAAAAGGGAGCAATATTTTGAAAACAGATAGCCACATTTTACACCTAAAATTGTCTTCCAACTGAAACGTCATATTGTAACATAACTGCATTCACAAGTGTTAAGCTCAAGCATTACCTCTCTGCCAATTACTGCAATTGAGGGTACAGTCATCAACCATGGCCATTGTCCAACCATAGCAGCTTCAGGAGGTTTTGTACATAACAAGACCAATGTAGTAGCAACCATAAGCTGGACCCAGTAAGCATGAATAATTAAATGAAGATAGAATGATTGTTAGAAATATAGAATATATCCTAGTTGTTGGGAGATTCCCAAATGTAAACCATGAAAAATACACAATTCAGTTATCCAGCACTACCATCTAACTACATTGTTAAAGGTAACAAGAAAAAAATGAGAGTCAAGGAAAATTACATATGGTTAAGTGGAAAGAAAGAACAAGTAAAGACATACCTTATCAGCCACAGGATCTAAAAATGCACCAAAATCTGTTCCTAGGTTCATCTAAAATGCATCAAAGGAGACAAATTAAATTCAGAAACTAAAGTTTCCTGCGTAAGCCTATATTGCTTGAAAAATATAAATGCATACTTTTCGTGCAAGATACCCATCTAGCCAATCTGTAATTGCTGCAGCAATGAAGATGGCTGTAGTAGCAGTTGTCCCCAGCCGACCGTTCATATAAAATGCTAATCAAATAAAAAAAAAGTCCGTTAGTATCACCAAATTGATAATACAGTGAGCAACATGAATCGTAAAATCATCCACTATATGATAAAATACCAAACAGTAATCTCATGCTCCCTCTGGTTATTTCACTCTCAACAGAACCAAATGCCAGATGTTTGATACTTTATGCCACTTTCAACCATAAGAGCATACCATACAAACCGTTGAAAAGGAATTCACAACATGCATACATTTAAATACTGGGTTTAAGATGTGGTTTGTCTTGGCATTCACACCATTCACAGATTATCATGTATCATATACAACACGGAGAAATCATTAGCAGAATACCACAGCTAAACAGTCTTTCCTAAATTAATTTCTAAAGATAAATATTTTATGTCACATAATGGCTTCAACTGGGCATAAACTAGAGTAACAAATTTTCACATACCCCTACTACATACATCATAAAATATATGCAGCTAGTGAAACGAATCAGAATCTACATGGACGGAACTGAGCATAATCTACCATCATGCTTGAATCAGACTGATTAAAACCTAAAAGTGCAGATTTAAAAAACGAATCAATTATTAAACCTACAGAAATCTCAAATCAAACGAAAATATCACCATCATCTTCCCTAAATTCCACAGCATCCATAACATTTTCATATCGCCCAAATCAAAATATGTCCATAATCATATTTCATATCAAAAACCATAAAATCCTTCGATCTTCGAGCTAAAACATGCTCCAATCTTAAAACACACAAACATCCATAAACAGATGAAGAACAACGTACTGCTAACAATAACAGGAATAGCCACAACGCGTCCAATCGTCAATATCGTAGGCAACGTCAGCAACTTATCCGATCCATTACGTTCACACGTCACAGCTTTCATTTCACGGTGGTTCTCCGCCGACAATGTAGACACCACACCGGAGCCACGATCATCATCCGCCGTCCATTTCTCATCTCCGTCAATAACATTGTTCACCGATCCCATAATCACTCTACCACCGTGCAATGCTTTCAACGAATACCTCAAACTTTTCTGACTTCGAAACCCTAGCGTGTTATTACTGGTATAATCGTTGTTATTGCTATCGTGCGCCGAGGTCGCAAATGTTGTTGTGTTCCACCGGCTCGAGTGTGTTGCCTGCGGCGTCGTGCGGTGGCGGTGGTGCGGCGGAGCCACCAGTACGGACGCCGGCGGTGGAGAAGAATGGAGGATATGGAGGGAGGTTTGAGGAGGATGAAGGGGGGTGGGGGTGGTGGTGGTGATTATGGTGGAGGATTAAATAGGGTGCGCACTCGAGGTGTATGTTAGCACGTAAAGTGTGCACGGGCTTACGTTAGCGTTGTCGTGTAAATATCTTGTCATGATTGCAAAGTATCACTGTTCGAGATCTCGTTTCTCTACGTCTAAGTAGATAAAAGTACCTTTCTTAGAGTACTACTGATACAGCAGAAGGTACAACTTTTATGTCTAGGAAAAATTAGCCAAATGTTAGCTCGAGCTTTTCTTGAACCGAGCTCGAGCTTTTTTCGAACCGAACTCCAGCAAGTGTTTTCAGCTTGTTAAAAGTTTCTATCCCAAGCCGAGCCGGCTCGATAAGATTCGAGCTCGAGCTTGAACCCATCCTGGCTCGGCTTGTTTACAATCTTAAGTCCTTAACGCATGTTGCGTTATGTTGACTCGTAAAATATAACCGAAAAGTAAAAAAAATTAATTTGAAAACTATAGGAGAAAAAATTAAAAATAAAATAATATTGAAACAGATGTTAAAAATGTATAACTGTTAAGTTAGAATTAAAAAAAATAAAATTAGAAAAAAACAATAGATAAAAACAATCCATGATATAATATAATGTGTAACCAAATTGTTAATTAGTATACATATAATTACTTTATCTTTTAGTAAATAAAGACAAAATAAAACTTTTTATATTGTTTTATTTAATGCTTATTAGTTACATAATTCACTATAAAGTCCATTGTATTTGTTCCAAAAAAAATGTTGTCCATAAAGCATCGGAACATGGTTATTTTCAAGGCAAGGAAGCCATTCATGCATGAAGGAAATTAAGTTTTTTAAATTTTCTTGGTTGAATATGAGCAAAGTTTTATAATTTAGCCATTTAGGATGTAATGATTGGTGTAATAAGGTTTTAATAAATTTATTAATTAATAATTAAACAGTCAAGTACTTCAAAGATTTGAAAGACTTTTTAAATCACCATTAGTTCTTCTTTTTATTCTCAAATTATAAGCATAAAATAAAAAAATATGTATGAGTAAATTATATTTTTATCCTATGTCATTCGAGTGAAATAACATGTTATCTATTTGGGCTCAATTCCTTTATACATTCTCAAGAATGGTCCTTCGTCTATTAGACCGATCTAGACAAATTTGTTTGTGTTGTGGTAGGAATAAAATGCATCCTATGTTTATTACTGTTGCTATGTTCTTTTAGTTTATTAGAATTTGAAATGAACTAAAATTAATATTAATATATATGTTCTTTTAGTTTATTAGAATTTGAAATGATCTAAAATTAATATTAATATATAGTTTTAAAACCAATTGAAAACAATAGTGACATAGTTCTTTTTTTAAATATTAGTCTTAATATTTTCAGTTTTTGTGATTTTGGCTCTTGTTAGACGCCATTATAAAAGTCGCATCTTATGGCCTTCTTTACACCATTTTTAGAGAGAGAGAGAGAAAGAGAGCTGGACTAGCTAACGGGCAACTTGTTGAACGTTGTTATCTTGCCAACTATGTTTTGTATCGTCGCCTTTGTTTTCCTTACAACCTATCTTTCTTGAAGGTGGAGACGGTGGTGGTGGACCTATCCTGGTTGCCGATCATGCCCTAAAGCAGTTGGCGGTTTTGATTGTCGGTTGTGTTCTTCCTACGATGCTTGTCGTTGTGCCTCCCGATTCTACTTGATATTCAAACGGGTGAGGATGGCGGTGATGTCGTTATTTTTTATTTGGTACCCCTTAGGTTTTTTTAAGATCTCGATGTGTTTTATGGTGGTGGCAATGGTTCTTGCTTAGGTTACCATCCTGCTTTTCGTTTATGGTTGAGCAGGACCTAGCGGCCATCTCTTGCCTTTCAGGCTTTTGCTCTATGACGGTGATGGTTGCCTCATTCAAGATGTCTTGGCATGGTTCTATTCCATTTCTGTCAATGATGGTGACAACTGACAACTATGTGTTGCTTGATGACCATGTTGGTGTGCCAATGATGATGGATGCATGTTCCTCTAAGACCATCCTTTTAGGATTTGATTGTCCTATTGATGATGGTAACAATTATGTGTTGCTTGATGGTGGTGTTGATGTGTCGGTGATGATGAACACAAATTTATCTAAGGCCATCTCCATTATTAGGGCTGCTATTACTACTATGTTGTTGAATGTACTGATTATTGACTTGTATATTTGTTAGGTTCATATCTATAGTTGTTTGTTGTGGCTATGATGTTGTCTTTGTAGCGATGGTTAGGTAGTTTTTGTCCCTTTTGTGATCAAGATCATTAGATCAACTGTATTTTTTAAACAAAAAAAAACAAATAAGATTTTAGTTTGGCTTTTTAGTTTCACAAATAAGAGGGTTTTTCTAGGCTTTGCAATTTGTGTTAGTAGTAACAGTTAGTGTCAACGATCAACAGACAATGACAATGAATAAAAGAGACATCGTGTTTAATGGCGTGACAAATTATCGACTACAAGTACATTACACTTGTTATGGCAGGGTATGTGAGTGGTTGCAGCCATATCAACTCTGTGTTTCTGAGCCTAATAATATGGAAATATATCTTTACGAAAAGTCGTCGTGAAGCGCAGTTGATACTACCTAGTATCCTTGAAATGCCAAATTATCGTTGTCAAACCAAATGGTCATCTTTAAAAGTAAACACTACACAAATGGACTAGACTTGTAGATATTATAACATAGGGAGTAAATCCGTAATTTGATCTAAACCATAGGGGCCAAAAATATAATTAAAATTCATTCATCATTCTTAGCCAAATACCATAAAACACATACTAACATATGCAATTTTATGATTGTGCTATAACACACAGGGTTTTCCAACTTGATATATTTACAACACTCATAATGTTAAATATTTCATACTATAACAAATAGACACATACATTGAAGAATAACTCAACTTTGTTATGAAATTAACATGATCATCCCCAAAAAGTTGGGTACAAGTTGTAGTAGGGGTTAAATTTGTTATTTTGATTTGGTATTGATTTATCTAAAAAAACTTATGAATAAAACTCTACAAGTTTAGACACAAAAAGCAATGAGAATATAGTTAGACATCTATCACAATACACATTCTATATGAAAATTTACCTTACATGTACTATTTGATTTTCAACCAAAGGTTATTCTTCATAATATTATTTCTAAATCGACAATGCAGAACACTGTTTATGAACTTTTCTTTAGCATGGTGATGTGAAAATTACGAATACTTATCATTAAATCACTTTTGTAGGAACCATAACATTCTTCTATCTTGTATGGTTGATATTACCACTAACGCATATAGTAAGAGTTTGAATGAATATTGTAATATGATATCACGAGTATTTTTTTCTTTTGTAGGGACCATAACATTCTTCTATCTAGTATTTTTTTCTCTTGCTAAAAGTGTGCGCTATGCATTAAATTATGCATTGTGCACTAAAGTGTGGAAGTGTGCATTAAAATGATTTTTTTACTAGTTTTGGACACAAACAATTATTAGTATTTGTTACTATAACAATTTTTATTTAGTGCGTTTGTATTCTATAATGTGAGAGGATCACAATAAATCAAACGGTGTCTAAAGCGAAGTTAAGATAAATAAAATGTTGATACTTTAAAATGTGTGGTTGAAAGAAAAAAAGATGACGAGTCATTGTTGATTCTCTACTATGATGCCCATTAGAGATTGCGTACGAGTAAACTTGCAAATGACTGGTACATAATTCCGTTCTACCGAAGCAAACAATCTATATGTTTAAATTTTGGAATATTAATTCACAACTAACTAGAGTTAATTTGTGCATTAATAGGAATTCTAAGTCACAAATTAAAGAGAGTTAATTTGTGTATTATTATTTCATTAAGTAATTGACTCTTTGTATTGTCGGTTTTGTGTATAAATACAAGACATACGAGTCTTGTTTTTAGAGATAGAGAAAAACCACATATGTTTAAGAAACCATACATACTTTAAAAAATTTCAGTATTCTTTGCTCTACACTCTTTTGTTCAAGACATCTTCATATCCAATGGAACCTTGAGTGTGAGAACATCTCTAGCAATACACACCCTCTTTACTCAAAGAGACAAACGAGTTCGCCTAAGAAAATGCTTTAAATCTATTTTAAGGGAAACGTGTTGAATATGTGTCTCAATCATCTCTAAGCCTTTTGGTTAGTTCATTGTGCGATCAAAGACAAAACTGTAAATAATCTCTATTGTTTAAATATCTAAGCGAATAAAGTTTTTTTTTCTGTTTCTTATAAAGATTATGGTTTGAATTTGTTTCATCTTTGTTACATTCTATTTTGTACGGTATTGTATAATTGTATTTCCCATCAATATTGTAATTATCATTATTATAGTGTGATGTTGCATTAGGTTAGGTTAGGATTGCCTTCGGGCAGTTTTTTTCCTTTGCTACTATATAAATCCACTAGAAAATAAATGTACATAATCGGAGAATTAGGTGTGGAAAAAGTAGAGTTTGAATATCATATGTAGTTTTTTTTCTTTTAATCATATTTTATTTAAACGACTGTACGGTTGTTAGAGAATTCACGATCCCTAAGGATCGTTTGGTTCGTGAAATTTATTGAAATTGAAATTAGAACTGGAATTTAAATTGGAATTAGAAGGAATTGTAAATGGAATTTAATATTTTTCAAATGATTTAGAATTCAAGGGAGTTAGAATCTATAAAAGAAATTTAGATTCCAAATGCATTTCTAGTGACAAAATATTTATAAAGAAATTGGAATTTATCACCCGTTGCAAACCATCACCACCTCAATGACCACCGATCATCACCGCTACATACCACCAATCATCGCCGCTACATACCACCAACCGCCGCTGCCGTCACCGTCGACAATCGACCGCGACCACTAACTGCGACCATTGCCAAAAACCGACTATACCCCACCGTTGCCACCAACAGATAACGCTTGTTGTCAAGACCAAGTTCAGCAACAACGGTCGGCGACAGTCGCCGGTTATGGGTGGCGGCGGTCGTCGCAAACAGTGGCCAGCGTCAGGGTTGTGCGGCGTCGGTGGGCGGCGACGGTCGGGGGCGAACAACAGCGGGGGCGAACAACGGCAGTCAGTTGGCAATGGACGGGTGGTAGGCTAGGCGGCGGTCGGGGTTGTCGGCGAGCGACGGTCGGGGTTGTCGGCTGGCGACAATGGTCAGCGGGGGGTGGGAGTGAGCGGGGTGGTAGTTGGCTGTAGAGGCGGGGGGCGATGGAATTTGAAATCCTTTCATATTTGAAAGGATTTTGAAATCCTTCATTTGAAGACATTTGAGGGAATTAATTTCAAATTTCAATTCAAATTCCTTTCTCAATCAAACACGTTAAGAACGGAATTCAAATCCCAATTCCAACGAATTCCTACCAAGCAAACACAATGACCAATGGAATTAAGGTAATAATAAATGTATAAAAAGTATTTTATAATTGAAAATGATAGAAAAAAAATATTAATTTTTAATGTAATTGTATGTATGAATGACGATGAAGAATGAGTTGTGAATGCTCTTAAACCCTCCGATGTTCAAATGGCAACCGCCACTTACGGCTTCTTCAGCGGGTTAGACAACCCGATCACATCACAAAAATCATGGTAACGAGATGGAGGGGGCATTGTTCCTGCTAGTATCCTGATGTACCTAAGGCTTGCGGACCCACTTCCTCTCCCCTGTATGTTTATAATGCTGGGGTTTAGAGGGAAGCCCATGGGTTGATCATGTGAGATGGGGGGAGGGTACCAGGTTATAACAACAATATTTGATCGAATATTAATGAAAGAAAGTAATGGGGTTCAAACAATAAAAGTTAAGAAACTAGTAATGAGATGATCAATAAACTTGCTCAAATAAAAAGATAAACTTGGAGAAAAGTTCAAGAACATCAAAGTAACAACAAACTGCATATGATATCTAATAGAAAAGAACCACCAAAACATTATTATGAGAAGTCTTGGAGGAAAAATAAAAAATAAACTTAAAGCTAGAAACACAGGACTACGTTATAATTCAAGTTTTCGTCGAATTTATCTTTCTAAAATCATTCACTGCGGTTCTTGTGTATCTTGAAATGTACCCTTCATATCTAGACGACGGCTAACCTTTGTTACTTAATGAATATCAGAAACAAAGCAAAAGTCAACCGTTACAAATCTGCATCCTCATTGTTGACTCCATGTTTAACAAATTGCCCCCGGACACGTGGTCTCTGCTCTGCTAGCTTCTTCTTGCTCTGGTATCGCACCTTCAAAATCCACCAAAGGAAATACGGTTATTTTGCTGTTAAATGGGTGTTTGGATTTGCATTTTGAAACTGATTATTGACTCGCAGTAATAAGCATTATAGTGTTTGGATAAACAGATTATGCTTTGCACACTAGAGGTGCATGCCAAAAGAAAGGTAATCACATTCAAATTTGACAATGTGGGGGAAATGCTCTCTGTCATCAATAGTCAAAATTTGGTATCTAAAATTACATTTTTTTGCAGTTTTCCCTTTGATTGGAGATCAAATAATGAGTTATGAATATTAGCAAACATAAAAATGATTATCTAAAGATAAAAACAAATAACCTATTTACCCCCTCTTTACACTAGTTTGACAAATCTGTACACATTTCACAATATGTTTATTTTTAAGGGATATGGAGGTCACCCAACTACTTAAATTTTTTCATTTAGGTCATCTAACTATTTAAACTACTTAATAGGCCGCCCAAGCATGTGTCTAATTACTTTACATCACAGAGAAAATTTTCCACAAGTTGATAAATTTACTTCGTTTATAAATCTGACCCAAAAAAATGATGAAAAATTCCTTCAGTTTTTTGGACAATTTGATAAATTTACTTTATATCACATTAAACTTTTTGATTTCCACAATCTCTGAGCACACAAGAAAGAGTACCACCCGGGCTTTCGGTTTCGTTAGCATCATGCGACAGGTAGTACTTCCGTCGCCTCCGATACGTTATATTGCCATCCAAGGTTGTTTATTCCCACATTTCCTTCAATTTTTGGACAATTTGATAAATTTACTTTACATCACATTGAACTTTTTGATTTCCACGAGTGTTACGTTATATTGCCATCCAAGGTTATTTTTCCCCACATTTGCTATAAACGAACATTGGATATGCACCTAGGTGGCCTATCAAGTAGTTTGGTAGTTTAGTGGCCTTCATGAAAAAACTTGAATAGTAATGTGGCCACCTTATAGATTATTGTTTTTTAATAAGAGATCAAATTTTATTGGCCAAACACTATTGTCTACAGCCGTTGTAGTACAAATAATTATTTGATTGTGAGGACAGAATATGAATACCTTTTTCTCAAAGCATCTTTCTTTTCTCTTCTGGCGGAATTTGTTAAGGGCAGCCTCTCGTCGAGCTAAGCGTTCTTGATCCACACCACTCCCACTTCCACTTCCATCTCCACCATTAATTTTTGTAGCAACAGCATTATCACTTTCAATCTTACCACCTTCAACTACTGGAGCAGAGCCGTTTCCCTTTGGCCAACTGCCACCGTTTTCAACATTGCTCTTGTTATTGCTTCCTGATGCACTACCATAATTAGCAGCATTTCCTCCTGCTGAAGCTGTCAAGATGTTAGACACCATGTTTCTTAAGGATCCATCATCAGGTTCCACTATTTTCTGTTGCTGGAGTTTATGGACGTGGTGGTGATGGTGATGGTAGTGGTGGTGATGGTGGCGGACTTGAACCTGCTGCTGGACAGCCTTTGGTTGTCCCGCGGTGGTCTTAGCTGCATCACCCTCAATGGCACAAGGGAGGAGTGGTTTCACAGGGGAAGTATGGTGGTTGTGAACAACAGCAGGGGTGGAACTCTTGGGAAGTTGTTTGTCATCTGGTTTGGTTATGAAAACATTGTTGGTGGTGGACCCCATATCGTCACTGCCATTGGAACGATTATGAGGGGTTCCGTTTGAATTAGATTGTATGTTATTTGGTTTTGCTGCTTCTGAACTTATATCAGGTGGTGAGCAACTGTCAACATTCCCAGTTGGATCTTGATTAACGTTTGATACAACATTGTATCTGCATAGTAATGAGCATTGGATCACAAAAAACGGAATATGAAAAGAAAAGGACTGTCCACAAACAAATAACTATAACTGTCAGCTTCAACCCATTTGAGGGGTGTTTGGATGTGCTTTTAACACTGATTATTGTGATATGAATCCGTACAATCAATTCATAAGGTTGGATAAACATGTTCTGCTTCGAATTATAGAATTATTTGAGGGGTTAAATAATTAGTTTTGGATGATGGTATTCATACTATAAGAGAACTGATTATCTACACATGTTTATTCGTTTTAACATAATCTTAGATGATTTTACTCATATTTTATAAGACATTTCTTCTTTTCTACAAAAATGACATTTTGGTCCTTTTATTTATCAATTGCTTAATAATCATATTTTGTCAAATACTTAACAATCAAATTATTACAACTGCATTCATCCAAACACCATCCCTTGCAAAACACATGTCCGGATACCCTTCCTAATGAATGGGTTAATTTGGGTTATGTTTTCGTCAAAGGGTCAAACAGGTATACAAAAAAAAGGAAAAAATTAAACTAACAAACGGGTCAAAAGTCACATAAGTGTATTTTTAATGCATAGAACCTCATAAAAAAGCATAATTGTGTCGTTATATGGTTCTAGAGATCATTTAAATATTAACTATGTATAAAAGTAAATTAAAAATCATAGGGCAACCCTGACCCAACCTGTTTTGCTTATACAGAAACAATCATTTTGATCCATCAACTGACCCGCTCATCACATATGCACATAACATACCTTGAGAAGTCTGAAAGACTGGAATGGTGTAAGATATTTCGTTCTTTCGCGCTGACATCAGCATCATCCACATCTCTTGTCCTCTTCAAACTGAGCTCAAGAGCAGGTGATTCCTTAGAATAATATATGGATTTGTCTTCAATATTAATGCTTTTAAGCAAGTGGTTTGATTTTGGGTTGTCCTTCTGAGCATTACTTGTCTTGGTGACACCAAGAGGTTTGGTTCCTGATGCACCGTTATCACAATCTGGTTGCATACTGATATCCAACTTATCACCCACTTTCTTCATGTTTGACTGACGAAATTTGTCCATGTTTTTTATGGGGTCTACAACCTCAAAACTTGAACTTTTAGGGACTCCAATCTTCGAGTCTTTTCCCATTTCAATAATTTCTACAATGGCAAACCAAAAGTATTAACACAATTACAGAGGAGGTAATATCAAACCATTTACTTATAATGAGCCGATGTGGATTATTTATGTCTCTAAAAAGGTCAATTTAGTTAAGCTAAAGGATTTCAATAAAAGAGAAGCAGGTTCTATATGCAAAACAGGCTGAAATTCATCAAAAGGGTATTCAAATGAAAACCACATAAATAATTCTTTTAGAATAAATTTAAAAACTTTTGTAATCATATTTAGCAAATTATTTATCAATTTAAAGAAAATGTGGTTTGTGGTAGGCCCACCCCAACTTGTTTTGACCAGTGCTTTTACATGACCTGTTTTGAGCAGTGGTGGAGCCATGGTGGGGGTAATGAGGTGCACTGATTATTTAGTTGGCTAATGGAGATGTATATACTTTCAAATAAGCTAAAGTTATTTTACATTGCCAAACCAACAAATGACCTATAATTTGTTTGTCCCTTTTGTAATTAACTATATAAACAAAGCAATACCGATGCATCACCTAGTTTAGACGTTTCAGGCCTTGCAACTTGAGCAGAAGTGATAGCATGAGGATTTGGTGCTTTGTCCCACAAAATATTTGCTTGGGAGCTATCAACTTCTACATTTCTCTTTGGCCAAGAACTCTTAATAACAAAAGAAAACAGTACAATGAGTGAAACATAGCTACTTGAATCTGTGCTTAAACAAAAATACAAAATCAGCAAGATTCCTCATAAGAAGCTGCATTCCGAGTATTTCACATGATTAATTGTGATAAAGAAAGAAAGTAGCGATGATAATTTTGAGCCATTACTTATGAATGGGTCGATTTGGGTTGTTTTCATTTAAAGTAGGTTAAATCAAAAAGCTTAGCTAAAAGGAGAATGGGTCAAACTAGATGAAAGTTGTCCATTCTGAATGCGTACAACCTTGTAAGCCTTTTATTTTAAAGATTTATTTTATTATTGTACTAGTATAGTTTTTAAAATCATAATTAGCGCATTAGTTTTTTAGAAAAGATTGTAAACATGGACAGTATTGGTTTGCGTCCAACATAACACGATCCGATCCATATCAACCCATACGAAAAAGACTTGTTTCAACCTAAACCCATTTTTACCCATTGCTCAACCCACCCATCTTGGCTTCTCCAAAAGAAATCGCTTAACGAATAACATGTAGGCCTACTTGTGGCAAGACCACTACCGTTAAAGGTATAAAAAGTACAACTATCAAGAAATGGTATGTTATTGCATTCAAGAAACTGAAAGTCTGAAAATACCTGAGTTCCACTTCCATTGTCGCTCCCACCCTTAGCATTCAACTCTATGCTTACTTCATCGTCTTCGTCACTGTTGTCACTGTCATCATCAGACTCTTCAATGCTTCTTGATTTTGTAGATTTATGATCCCGTATACCACTCTCACTACCACTCCCACTACCGCTAGACTGCTGGAAAGATGAGAAATTAAAGCAAAACAAAATACAGATTTTTAGATTGTTATTAATTTTTTTTCTGAAATTTGACATGGACAGATGAGCATTTTGAGATGTAGTAACTCAAATCCAGTATGCTCCAACCCACAGAAATTTAACATATGAAATCAGAACACACCTGAAGCCGAAGTCCAAAAACTGGTCCATTTTTTAATGATACATAAACCATAGAAACTAAATTAACTCACACTGTGACATTTCCTCCACACATGCTGCCAGAGGTTTTTAAGCTCATTCTTTCTAATAGGTTTGACTAAAAAGTCAATTGCACCTCTGGATAAACAATTAAAGACTATACCCATTGAGTCATCGGATGACATCACTGCACATTAAACTCATTAAACACAACACTTAAATAAATGAGAACCTTATAAAAACGGAATTTCATGAAACTGTAAGAAATTCGAGAACAGGAAAGATACACTCACTTATCACTGGGATATTCTTGCGAGTAACATCATTCGTTATCTTGGATAATAGATCAATACCCGATAAATATGGCATGACTACCTCTGTTAAAACAAGATCAATTTGCTTGTTTAAATCCATCAATAGTTCCCATGCTTCTAGACCGTTAGCTACAGCTGTAACTGGAATTATATATATATATATATATATATAAAGTTAGCATTTGTTAAAAGAAATTAGGAAACAAAAAATAGGTAGTAACAAGTTGATAAAGAAAGTGATCAACATGTATATCATATTTAGAACCTGCTTATTTTATTGGATAAAGTGGGGAATATTGGATAGAGAGATGAAAATACGAATTACAAAACTAAAATTGGGATATAGACTTACTTGCATCACACGGAAAGAGAATGAAGGCCAGACCATAAAAAAAATTATATTTCCTCAATTATTAGGCTGATATGAATTCACAAAATGAAAGTCAAAGCAACGTAAGACATCAGCTGATGTCTGTTTTATAACAATGTTATGAGATGATGTTTCTTGTAATTGTTTCATTTTGGACTTGTATGCAATTCTTTTACACACACAAACACACAGATGTGAAATCATCTCATATCCTCGTTAAATTAAGAATCTAGGGATCCTATCATCTACACAGCTCACACCCATATCAATATACCCTCTCAACAGGCAACGACAATTTTGTCATAAATATGAATAATTTTTCTTTAAAGAATTAGGAACTGGTGAGAATCGTTGGTTTCACTGAATAAGCATGACTTTTGAAGATAAAACCACTGAACAATAAGTCAAATGGTGGTGGTTTACTAGAGGGATCCTTTTACTGGCTATTAAAGGCTGAAATATGAATACCAGGCAGCATCCAAGGTCTCAATGCAAAATCATTAAGAGTGTTTGAAAAATTGTATAAAGAACTCAATATGGCCATTTGTTCATTTTGGTCCTTAAACCATTTAAAAACAGGAAGACTTGAATAACTTCAAGGATGTGTTCTGCAGTAATATAGTCCAAGTAATAGTAACTACAGGCATAAACATAGATATGATGCGTGTGATAAGTTTATTATGATAAACCAACAGGGTGAGTGAATCATCATTTGCATCAACACTATATATGGTTTTCCATCTAGTTTACATATTATATTGTACAAAAAGCTTTTATCGGCAATTTAAATAGTTACAAACCTTCATAGCTGCAATTGCGGAGCAGAGCACTGACAACATGACGAGTCGAATCATCATATTCAACTAGTAGAACCTTGAGGGACCTAAGAGGAAGAAAGCTCTCCCATTGAACCATGGGCCCTTGAGGTAGTTGATGTTGTCTATGCAAAGCACCATTGGACTGACCCAACTCTACGGGTCTAATATTATTCACATCCTCATTAATTCTAGGCTCATCTTCTATATACATTCCTTGCCCATCAAATGGGGCTCCATTTCTCAGTTCCTTCAAGTCGACCTGGTTATGGTGGTTAAGTTCTGCCAACCTTTTAGGTGGCAGAACATGTGTGTTCATCCCAACACTCCTCATTAACAATATTCAACAAATAGATTTTGGGAAATCAATACAAGTTCTTTCCTGGTCGAAAAGTGATGCATAATGTTTTTCTCCAAGTGATGAAACTTTTGAGAAACACTTCAAAGAATCCTACATATTTGACATATGAGTGTTAGAAAACATTACAGCTCCAAAACCATATTTGCATAATTGAAGAGAAGCAATATTTTTCATTAGCTGCCTATATTCGCCAATTATTGTGTTTAGTTCATCATAGCAAACAAAAATCACATCTCCCACCTTCAGTATGACTAATCCACAATAAATATATTAAATATACATATAGATTTCATCGTTAAACCACATAGAGAGACTTATATTACAACAACTTTTGATCTTTCTCAAATGACAAACCCATCAACTTCCTCAAAATAAAACAAAATTTCAAAAAAATGATGGTCACTTGAATACACATAATACTTTAAGCAACTAATTCATGATAATTAGAAAGAAAATGCCTGGGTCAAACATTTAAACCCATCACCGATACATATAAATTTCATCATCAACCTGCATAAAACTTAACAATTTCCAGATTTACTAATATTCACAATTTCACACACATCCAAATTTTACAATCTAACTAACATAAAACTTCCACGATCCTCTAAGCAATAAAATCAATATTACTTCGAAAATAAACCAAACCTCTATAACACACCCTAATGCTCATCAGAGATTCATAAAAATCAATCGTAAAAATAAAAAAATCAACCAATTTAAAAACAACTACACACAAATTCCTATATACGAAAACACGAATCACTTCTCAACTCATCCATCCACCGCTTTCATCACCACCAATCAAAATAGTAAAAAAAACCTAAAAACAATAACATCAAACGTCAATAACACTACTATTCGACTCGATTAGTCAATAACAATCACATTACCGTGGGTACCGGAGACACGAACGACCGAGCTTTGACTCAAAGCTCAAATCCGCAAAATTCGGTCAAATCACCCACACATCATCACCAATTCACACCAAATTTAATCACAAACATTTGATTCGATTCATCTACGAAACAAATCTGAAGAAATCATCACGGATAGAAGATTTATATATAGCGTTTGATAGGTCGTCACGAAAAGAAAAGGGACTTTCGTGTCTACTGGCTCACAGAGAAGCGGAAGATGAAGATGTTATATTCGTTTTTGCTGACGTGGATATATCAAGGGCCAGAAGAACGACACGTGTGTGACAAGTCGGATGACACGTAGGATGGGATTGAGGAGATCAAAAAACGGGCTGAGAGGTGTTTTGGGGCGGATTCGGATCTTTTTAGATCCGATTTGGGTGGACACGTGGTGCAATGAGAGGTGAGTTAAAGGTCCTTCGTGCTTTTAGGTTGTGTGGGGTCCATGTAACTGACGGAAGGTTAACGGAAACGCTCTTTTTCGTTTGTTAAGTTGAAGAATGTGAGTTGTTTGTTACGCGAATACCCGTAACGGTAACGGATGTATGTTGACATGTCAGCATGAAAATATCCAGTTTTGGACCGGTGAAGTTGGGAAGATTCGGTTCAGACCGGTCGAGGTGAAGAGATTTGTTTCTATAAAATAATTTTTGATTATAATAAACTGCATTTTTGCCATTCCTGTACGGCCGGAGTTTGATTGCTCTTTCTTGGCTTTAAGGGGCGCGAGTTTTGTTATTATCGTCTAAGCTTATCGAAGCCATAAAACTGAATGCTGATGTCGATTTTAATTATAAAAATACCGGCAACAATGATATCTGCTCATATCGACTCGGTTCATAACAATTCATAATGATATACACTCGGTATAACCTACGATATTAAAAAAATATTCGATTTTGAATATAATACCCTCTCCAAAAAAATATCAAAATGTTGACAACCAAACTAAAGACAACTAGCATTTATTTTAAAATTTTAACAAACGAAAGTTATTCTCACACGCTACACAACAAGAGTTTTGTCGTGTTTTCCATCCGCTACACGCATGGGCGGACTTAAGAAGGGTGGGGAGGGGTCAACCGACCCCGCAGGATTTTTCCCCCTATGTGTAACGTGTGTTGACGGTTTTTTATTGACCTTGTGTATTTTTATTAATACCGACCCCTATATAAAATTTTACGATTGTAAGGCCCCGTTTCTGAGACGCTTACAGCTGGTGAATCATTGCACATAAAACATATAATTTCATTCATAACTCATAAAAACATCGCAGCGGAACGTTTAAAATAGACATCTCATTTAATTATAAGAGCTTTTGCAAAACAATACATCGTTTTCCAGTTACAAAATACATGTTGCATTACGTCACAAAAGCATTATATAAATGGATGTCATCCAAAAGAGCTGAGTAGCCGCCCCGTGCCATCCTCAGCAATCATTACCTACCAACTGGAAACACATAAAAGTCAGCGTTGCCGAGTGAGTTCTAGTTTTATCGTAAAACATACTTTTCTTTCATTAAAACCGTTCTTTACTTTTGCATGTGATCATACATCATACGTACATAGATAATATTATTATTATCTTCATCATTCATTCGTTCATACTTTCCTTCTTTCATCGTGCGTCATTAACATTCACTTTTTTTTTCTTCATTACATCTTTTCTTTCCATCAAAACCATAAACTTTACCCTTCAGTACTGGGCATAAGCCTGTGATAGACCTTCTATCACGGTGCATAACATCTCTGACCACAGTACCTAAGGTAAAGTTTAGGTGTACCATTGCCATGTGCAATACCCTTCTGTTTCTTGGTACTGGACCTAGGCCTATCATACACCTTCTATCACGGTACTCCGCATCTCTGGTCACAACACCTAAGGTATGCATCAATGGTTCTATACAAATGGTCAATCACAAAGAAAGACCCCGATGTGCATCCTCCCAGGGTAGCGAAGCCACACACCGTTGGGCTAACACCTTACAATGGCGTGTCCCGACATACAAGGCTTGCAAGACTTTCTTTACTTTCATCATTCATTAATGCATGCATTCATTCATTATGTTCCTCTTTTTATTATCTTCCACTTTATGTTACATAATATTTTCATTTCATTCATTAACATACAACGTAAAGCCACAGGAAAGATAAACATACATCATAATAAGGAACATAACATACACAGTCAATAACATCGTCATACAGGGTATCATCATACATACATACATCATGCATAAACATACAACATCATACATAATCATTAACATGCCAAACATAGCGTCTATGACCTCGAAAGTCAACTTTCAAGAACTTACGGGAACCTTCCACGTCAAAACTTACATATGCACTTTCTCCCGAAAGTCAATAAATAAACTACGTTTTCCTCGGGTATACCAGCCCTACTTGGGTGTGACATCCGTCACCTCAAGGTCCGTCAATTAACGTGGTTTCTGTTAACTTTTTCTTGAATGTTCATTCCTCATCCTTATAAACCATTCGTGTCGATATTATACTTGCTTTATCATCTTTATGCTTGTGCTATCGTTGAAACGTATGCTATGCTTAAAACTTTTACAAATTTCATCATCGTTATCACTAAATATATCATTTTTTATAATATTATTGTCATTAATAAAGCCATTTTTAAGTTACCAATTATCATTAAATACATTTTTATCATCAATATAACTAACCTATTAAAGTCGTTTTCAACCGAAACAAATTTGGGAATTCGGGGATTTAAGTGCAGGGACTAAATGTGCCATTTTCCAAACTTGGGCTGGGTATATAA
>BJCM01240293.1:0-30342 GCA_018326385.1 Flaveria bidentis | reverse complement strand
TATATGTCCCTCTTTTATTACGTGTCATGTATATATAATCATGTATTAGATGTTTATAGTTATGCATCACTTGTATATATAATCACACGACCTTATAATTGTTTATTGTTTATATTTGTACCGTAACATTACATATTTTAGTGCGCATTATCTTTAAAAAGTCATTTTTAACGTCATATCGTAATAAACTTTTCTATTTTATGATGCTTTTAAAACAAATAGTAAACTCATTTTTGAGTGAAATGGGTGTAGTTAGATTTCATTCCAAAAAAGTAAAAATTGGTGGCTATTTGATTCCCATTCCAGCCTTATTATATGTATTTTTGAATTACGATTTCGCGACCACTTAACCTTAAACCATTAGAATTTGTGTGATCATTTATCTAAATTCTTTTATTCACAGAGAATTTTTTCTAAGTATCAGATCCGCTCGTGCCCACGTACATATTAAATTGTATAATAACCAGTTTTTTTTCTTAACTGCAACCCACAAACATTTAGTTGAGATGGATCTTTCAATGTCTTTTGGGTTGATCTATATGTTTACATATATACAGAGAAAGAAGGTTGGGTTTCATTTATAAAGAAGGGGTTGTGGGCCTTGTGTGCTGGATAAAGGTATCAAGTATTTTAGATACAATGGACTAATGGAGCCTACCTAAGCTAGAGCTCATCAATCAAAGCCCAATAGAACCAACATCATCACCTAGGGATGCACATTTCGGGTTTCGGGCCGGACCCGAAACCGGGTTCAAACTGGGTTGGTTCCAATCGGGTTTTTTTTAACCCGGGTTTGGTGAACCCGGGTCGGTTTCACTTGCAGGAAAACCCTACCCGCCATACCCGGGCAGGGTAGGGTCGGGTCCGGAACCGGGTTTAGTTATTTTTTCTTATTTTCTTTTCTTTTTTTTATGTCCAATACCTGGTTCAATTCGGGTTTAGACCGGTTCGGGTTTGGGTCGGGTCGGGTTCGCTAAAAAATCTCAAAAACTACAACCGGTTCCAACCCTACGGGTTTAAACGGGTGCAACCCGGGTATACCTCAAATCGGGTACTACCCGTATCCGGGTCCGGGTCGGGTCCGAACCCGGTTTTTGTGCCCACCTCTATCATCACCCACTAGCAGATTATTTTTTTCTAAAGGTAGTTAACGACACAAAACATGTATGTTCAACAATGTATATTATTTGAGCCATATATTCTGTAACTGTTTCTATCACATTACAAAAAAAATTCTTTACTAAAAAAGTCAACTGGTTGACCGATAGTTTGACTACTATGCAGCATTCTGGACTGTATGGAAGTATTTAGCAAAGGAATCCACCGTGCTTTAGTACCACTAGACAGCAACATGGAGAACGTAGCCGGGGTCGAGCTCGTCGAGTCGGCCTCAACGTACCGAATGCTCACACAAATGGACCTCATCAAATTCCTAAAAGGACACGAGACCGAACTCCAACCTGTGTTCAATCAAACCATTCACGAATTAGGTGTAACGGTCGAACCCATCTTTGGTGTCACCGGTCACACCAAAGTCATAGAAGCCATCAAGTCAATGAGAGCCGGTGCTCTTAACGCGATCCCCATTGTTGAATCCCCGAATCCCGATACAGAAGATCACTCACAACTCGTAAATGTAAGCCGAATAAATTAATAAAATAAAATAAAACTAGGGTTAGATTTTTAAATAACCCTTTTTTGCAGGGAAAAGGGAGGAAGGTGATTGGTACGTTTTCGGCTACGGACTTGCGAGGGTGCCCGGTGGCTCAACTGCAGTCGTTTTTGTCTGTGAGTGTTATGGAATACACCACGAGCTTGTTGTCGGTAGCGGCTAATATGGCGGGGTCGAGCCCGAAGGAGCTGGTGACTTGTTATGGTGAGATGCGGCTAGGTGAGGTGGTTGATAAGGTGGTGACGAACCATGTTCATCGTGTTTGGGTTGTGGACCGTAACGGGCTGCTCGAGGGGCTTGTTTCGCTTACGGATATAATTAGAGTGATTAGGAGTTCTTTGTTAGAGTAGTTTATATAGGATTATAACTTCTATATGCAGGTTTTGGGTGTTTTGGTCTTGTGTTTGATGAATGTGTTGGGTGTATGTTTTGTATTAAACGGTGTATGTGTTCGCTAGTTAACCTGAGCCTATTAAGAACCGCTTGTTGAACGATAATATTTAGCTGATAGAAAAAACATCTATTACCTTAATCGGAACGTAAAACATTTACAACTTCTTGCATATCTAGTGTTGATGTCTCAAACATTTACAATGATCTAAAAAAAGTCAAACTTGTCTACATTTTTTATTCAAAGCCGATTTCACCTCACGTTAATATCATCATTTTAGTTCTTGATCGAAAACTGAATGACTCGAGCTCCAACACATCGCAACACGCAGGGTTGTCGTGAAACTAGTTTACTTAAATTATGCAGATTAACCAAGACCGTTTAACGTCTAGCTAAGGGGGTGGTGTTTCAAGCTCCTATAGTCGTCGCCTCTGCTTACCGGTTGGCGTAAGGTGACACACAAGAGTTTATATCTCATGTAGTCATGTTAGTTGTATATCTCATGTCTTTAGAGTTTATTATTAATGCATTATTGTTGATTGTTGATTGTTGATTGACACTGATTTGATCGAAGGTTGGGGGTGTGGTGTATTTATAACAACATCCGAAATAAATGATCTCCCTCAACTACTCATCTGAAATAAATGCGGATGATATTTCCGTTAGCAATTATGTCTCATGTCTTCTTGAATTTAGAACGATTTATGTCATAACACTAGTCTGCTTCAAGTTTTATGGGTTTTTTTAATTAGCGTTTGGACCTACTCAAATACCCAAATGAGTATTCATGAGGCAGATGTCAATCGTTTATATTAATTTTGATGCTTTAGATCTAACTCATCTTTAAACCCCTTGACTCAGGTCCGGACATTAGACCTTAAAGATTTAAAGACCAAACAATCACTTTCATGTTATTATATTAGAACATTATATTAGAAGACCAACAACCCAAGTTTTTATAGTTATTGATCAAATAATTTTTTTTATTGATTTTTGGTATTTAAAATATTCTTTTTGAAATACATGAATTAAAATTGCAGAATACAAATAATAAGTGGAGACGAAAGAAAATCTATAGTTTAATAATTGTAGCCTAATTAGTAATTATATATAGCATCACATGGAATGTTGGGTGTTTTAAATTTAGACGAGTTATGTAAAAATTTAAAAAAATAACTCGTTTTACTACTGAGCGTACGATTTATATAATTTTAAAAACTACCTACATACCCTAATAAAATCAGTAACACATAAATATATATGTAGAAAGAAACGATTGAATTGAAAAACCGTATCCAAATCATATGGGAACCAACATGATTGTTTATTTGAGAAGTTCACACAAACATTATTAGACTCGCGGTGTTGAGCAATGAAATCTTATTATTAGCATATGAGGAACTTGATCACCATCCAATTAATGACAAGAGTTTGAAAGTGCTAACACCGTAATAATTAGAACTAGTTTTTTTCCCTTAGCGCGTTGTCGCGCTATTTCACGTAAAGTTTTAAAGTGTAGACCACAATCGACCCGACTCATTTCCGAACTAAATTTAGGTTAATACATAGAGGATTCGATTTCATACTGTTGAATGAAACGAATCACTTCCAAATTAAAATTTATGTAAAAAATAGAGTAAATGAATACATATTATAGTTGACCCAACGTGTTTTCAAACAAAACTTATTTAAAACATAGACCAACTCAAAACGTATATAAAAATAAATAAGAATTTTTTTTATATTTGAATCAATTCATTTCCCATAAAAACCATTCGTCAAAACGTATACGTATGTCGAAACACAAATAGTCTTAAAGTTTATACGACATGAAAATAATTTATATTTAACCTGAGTCGTTTCTGAATACATCCAAATGTAGTCGGACTAAAATTTATACCGACCCATACACAAAAAATATGAACGTAAGAAATTAAAAATATGCATAGAAAAAGGTAAAAGAAAAAAAGGATAAATAAACAAAGAAACAACATATGCCACTCAAGGGATTCGAACCCAGGAAAAAAAATAAAAGGCTATGTGCTTACCATTTCAGCCAATGGCTCATTTACTAACATAACCATAAAATATATTTTTATATTCATACACAAAAAATATGAACGTAAGAAATTATAAGACCTTCTACTCGAATCGATCGAGCTAGGCATGTGGATTCTTGTGTTTTCTTCTCGTAAATTTATTTGTGTGCTTGTTTGCATAAACGTTTGAGTGATCGTGTATGAATGCATGTAACAGATCTAAACGTTAGTTTTTCTAACATAACCCCTAAACGAATTTAAAAAAAAAAGATAAAACACATGAAAATACATATAAGATAAAATGATGAAATTCATTATATGCAGTTAGAAGTCAGGTAGGAAGATAATATGTAGGATTCCACGTCATAATTATGTTCAACTAAATATGGAGGCCAGACAATTTTATTAAATAAGAAAGAAAGTCGAGTATTCGTGAAAATGTAATATTAACCTCACAACTTGGTAGTAATTTCAAAAAAAAACTTAACTTAATATTTACTTATTTAACATGTTAATTAGTAGTCATCCAGTAACCAAGTTTAATATAGAAAAAGTCATCTTTTAATTCCTTTAGACAAAATTAATATTACTTTGTTTTAGGCATAACAAAATAAGTCTTATCATGCTTACAAATTAGAAATGACGCGCAGAACGCACATATCAAACATGTAAAAAACTTGATTAACTACTTATATATTATGCTTATAATTTTTTTTTGTTTTTATAAACAAAATGTGAAATAATAGAGTCTAGCTTTCTGATTTGAATTATTTTTAAAAATATAAAAAAATAAAAAAAAATATTTTTTATTAAACAGATTTAGTTATATTATAAACAGATCAGGACTTGCGAGTACTATTTTTTCTATTTAAAACAAAAATAAGTATACATAGTTTGGCAAGAAAAAAGAACTATACCTTTAGGAACAAGAAAGATTGTTTAGTGACTCGGTCATCACCTTTATCCATAGTCATAGGTGAATAATATGTTATATATTATTACTTCAATTAATATGATAAAAGTAGTATAGATAGGCTATGGTCCTCTAAATAACATGGTCGGAAAGGAGTGTTGAATGCAAGTCAAAGGGGTGGTATGGTAACATTTTACACGTTTTGACATGAGACATCTATGCTATCACGACTCTTTGATGTCAAACATTCCTAACCTAAGTGATCTATTTATTATCGCAGATATTCATGATATATAATTTTTCATTTTCTTTTGGATTTTAATATATTTATATAATGACATCTGCAAAAAGACTACGGATTAAAATAGGGGTCAGTTTGATATTGGGTAATGAAATAAATGAGTAAATGAAATGCATGAAAAAATAAAATAAATTATTATATTGTATTTTCAAGTTTAGTACCATTTAAGAATGAATAAATCACTATTTTGCAGTATTATTTGTTAGGTATAAAAAAATGAATAAATGAAATGTAGAATTAGTTATGGTGGTGGTGGTCGGTGGATATTTCCAGCGGCGGTGGTGGTTTTTGGCGGGGCTGGTGGCCGATGGTTTCCGGCGGCTGGTGGTTTCCGGCGGCCCCGCAATGGTGGTGGCCGGTGGTGGTTTCCAGCGATGGCGATGGCTGCTGGTGGTTGGTCATTTCCAGTGGCGATGGTGGTGGGCGGCGCCGCTGGTGGTTGGGAGCGATGACGAACGATTGTGGTGGTGGTGGTTGTGATGGGTGAGTGAGTGGTTTTGGTGACTAATGATAGAAGAATAGATGGAATGAAAAAAAAAACGAATAAAATCAACTATGTAATGGTTTATTATATTACATTCATCAACCAAACATGTATTTATTAATTCATTCTCAATGGTCCATTTCATTCTATCAGTTATTCATATGTACCAAACATTACTTTATTGTCTAAACTCTATATTTAAGTTATTTTTTGTTTTTACAATAAAATATAAAGACCTAGATAGATAGAGAGATGTAGGAATTAGTCATTTTGACTTTTAAAAGCAAGTGTAGATCAACTAATAATGCCACACATAAAATAAGTCGTCACGACATCATATCTTTTTGTCTAAGTGGCTAATGATAGTTGAAAGAAGATAAAAAGTTGAAAAATATATCTTTAAACTCTAAAATTAAACTAGGTGTTGACTCCGTGTTTAGGATATATATAAAACAAGAAGTGTATTACTTATAGTTAGATAATGATATGATGTATGATATTTGTTATCTATATAAAAAAGATTATTTTTTAAAATGATTCACGCCTTTTGATCCGATCACCGTCTACAAGTTATTATCAAAGCACCCTTCTACTTCACCTAATTTCATTCGTGTCAAAAACTTCTTCCATTTTGTAGACCATCCCAAGTAAAACTATAGTTTATTTATACAAAAATATAATATCCATAGGTTTGTAAATATTAAAGAATAATATTGATCGACTGCGTTACACATAAACAACTTTATCTTATATATAACTATTAACCAAGTATAGAAATTTTTTGTTTATTAGACATATACTTCGATGTATTATTTTTTGAATAAATAGATACATATGAGACTCAACACTCTTGATCAATTTAACTGAAATTATTTTGTGATGGTCTATGTTATTTTTCACGGTAAGAGACTTAAGAGTTAGAGGTTGTTTGACAGTCTTTTAATTAGCCCCTTAATAATTCAGATGTTTGAATGATTCAGATTTTTTGTTTCGTCAGCACATGTCTGAATGGTTAAGATATTTACCTCTGAATAATTAAGTATTATACTGATACCGAGTGGTTAAAAGGTCTAATGCTGAATGGTTAAAATATATTATCTGAATTGATTAGATATTTATCTTTGAATATAGTTATACGATATACTAGATTTTAATGGTTCAAACATTTTAATGGTTAACATCTCTTATTGATTCAACACTTAGTCATTCATAAGTTGCCAAACAGCCCCTTAGATATTAGTTCATCCTTTGTAATTTAAACATAAAGAGGTCAATTTGTTTTTGTTATATTAAAGTTACTAGGTTAGTTCCCCGTGTATTACACGGATTGAATAAATAAATATTAAAATTAGTAACGAAAAATTATTAATTATAATATGATAATTACATTTATAAAAAGAACTTTTTCTTAATTTATTAAAAAATATTTTAATCCTAAAAACAACTAAATAGTATAATTAGTAATTAATGTAAGCATTTAATATGAGAGAGAAAACGGAAAAAATAAATTCAAAAGGTATAATATTATGACAAGTGACAATTCAAAACCTTCTTTTATTATAATAGATAGATATTGATATTAATTTTGCACCTAATATATTAGAATCACTAATTAAAAACAACCAACAACAATAGATGACATGTGAAGCAAATAACAAGTTTGTATAATATAGAAGTTTGTTAGCATTTATGGATCTTTTGTAGTTGGTTAATAAGAAGATACGATCAAAAGAGTATAGCATCTATAATCTATATCTATAACCTATAATAAAAGAATGTTTTCTTATGTCACGTTTATCATTCGAGTATATCAAATGACACGTGTCATCATTATAACATATAAAATAAACCATTTTATCGTCTCTCTCATAATAAATACAAAAATCATAAAAACAATTAATTTGACTTTCTTTTTTAACTAAAATATGTTAAAATATATATATTTATATATTTTTTTGTCTCTCTCTCATATTATATGATAACTATTGTAAATAAGTAAACCAAACTATTGAACATCTAAAATATAAATGTAGTTATTTTAATAATTTATATAAAGTAATAAATTATAATTTATAATATGTTATAACTTTTAAATATTCATTATATTTTTATTTCACCAACGGATAATAACATCTAGCGGTTTTGTCAATAAACCCGTGGATAAGCAGGGAGCTCTAACCTCGTTACTCATGAAGTAGACAAAGAGTAACAATATATTCTTCTAAACATTTAACATATACAAATAATATTATATTGTATAGCTATATAATTTCACAATCTTACCTACAATAATTTCTAAGTTTTTATGTATTAGTTACAAAATTATTATGGTTTTCATAGTTCGTCCTTTTATCTATATAATTTCACTTTTATCTATAATAACTTTTTTAGTTTTTGTGCTTTGGTCCCAAAAGTTTAATGGTTTTATATTTGACTTTATTGATTTGTCGTGCTTTATGACTTGACATGTATGCATGTTTATATAAAAGTGATTTAGTAATTAAAAGTTGTTTTAAATACCTGTTTATTTAACTATCTATCTATGTAATTTTAAAGTTTAGACTCATAGAATTTATAGTTTTTATGTTTTAACCATTAAAGTTTTGTGTCTTCATATATGGCCCTTTATGATTTGCCAAATTAGTTTAGTAATTAAATTTTTTCTAAATACCTATTTATATACTTTTATAACAAAATATGTGAAAAGTATATACTTTTGTTAATAACCACAACAAAGCTCACATCAACTTGTGGCTTGTCATCCGTTTTAAAGGCCATCAATTAGTTATGGAGTATGGTGACTCGTGAAATGTGAACCATATAAAAATATAGTATTTTAACTGTTTTAGTTACACTTTTATTTTTTTGCTTTGGTACCATCTGGGCAAGATAATTGAGATATTTAATTTTGATTAATGGGGGTATCATAATACTTAAAATAGGAAGAAAGAAAAACTTATCTTTGTGATTTTACTAATAATATAACAATCAGGCATTCAAAATTTACTCATCGATGAATAATACTGTTTTTTTTTAATTCTGCTCCATACTTTATTTTTTCAGTTTATCAAAGAGTTTATAAATTAATAAAGAACAAGAATTCTGATTAGTAAATCAAGTTTTTTTAACTACCAACCTTGACTTTATTCATAATGCTCTCTCTCTCTCTCTCTCTCTCTCTCTCTCTCTCTCTCTCTCTTTTGCAGTATACAATATTTTTAAAACTAATCACTATAAATATATTTTGTAAAATATTTATCATTTTTGAGAGGATGAGGTTTAGAGGAGCGATAGATGTGTGGTTATTAATTTACGAGGGACTTTGCCATGTCAAACTGACCCCATTTAGAGAATAAAATGGATGTATGATAGGGTCCGTTCTCACTACAATTCAATTTGTCTTTCTTTTTTTATCTTATATTTTGGACATATGTTTACTCCAAAAAATAAACAAAATAGAAAAAACTCAATTTGTTTTGCGTTTATAATAAACTTACACTTCAAAATCGATTATAACATTGTAGTTAGTACGAGATATGGGTTTTATATAGTACCAATATAAAGAGATTTTGAGAGTTTAATACTATTTTTTAACACATAATAAAGTCATTCGATATGAAAAGAGAGAAGATATACATTTTAATGATAAATGTCAAATTTTATTATTTAATTAAAATAATAATAATAATTTTAGTGTTTTTCAACCTTTTAAGAGTTTCAAAGTATTCTCATCTATTATTTTTTTGCCGATGATGTTTAGGGACAATTGTATTAATTTTTTTTATAAACTTATAAAATTGAAACAACCTATGCAAATTTTTGTTGGTTAATAGATATTTTTAATCTTTTGAAAAAAAAATATTTTTAATAAACCTTTTTCTTGAAAAAATATACAATTTTACACGTCTAGAAATGAATATAACAAAGCAAACATTCCACATGAATTACTATTAACGATCTATAAAGAAACAAATATTGTTTCATTCAATACATCAATAGAAACCGTATGAATATAACAAAGCAAATATTGTTTCGTAAGTCATGATAAATAACATTTGCATATTTTAATTTGGATTTTATCAATACCAGCTCATATAAATTATAATTACATCATTAAAACATTAAAATATCCGACCACCGATACACCATCAAACAGATATAAAACTAATTGTTACGATCCTAAAATACATTCCCTAGACCGTAGGTCAGGTCTGCACCAGATCTTCCATTATCACCATATCATTTCACACCTTCATTCTTTCACACATCTCCACCTCACACCATATAGAAACCTCCGTCACTCACTACCTATAAATAGTATACCCCCATCCACCACCACCACTATCTCCACCACACAATCACCGTCACCTCCGGCGAATCTCACGGCCAAAAATGACCGAAAACACCCTCCACCACCGCTCCGTACCACAAACCACCACCACCATCCTCAAAACCAACACCATCTCCATCAACAATTTCAACCTCAAACAAACCCCCAATCACCCACCTGCAAATCGCCACCGGTGGTCGTTCGCAAATGCATCGTTTCTTCAATGGACGATTGAAGATGCAATCGGTGTGTTTAAACACCATTCGATTCCGTGCTTCTTTGCGGTTTCGTTGTTGTTCTTCATGGGGGTGGAGTATACGCTACGGATGATTCCGTCGTCGTCACCGCCGTTCGATATCGGATTCGTCGCCACCGGATATCTCCACCGTGTGCTTGTGGATAGTCCGACTCTCAACACCGTTCTCGCCGGACTTAATACGGTAAGTGTTGTTGAAAATTTAAATTTGGTTGAAGATTTGAATATTAATGTATTTTTTTTATCGCGGTTTAGAGTTTATGTGATGGTTTTTAGTTTTAAAATTGGTTTATGAAGAGTTTGATACCTTAAAATTTTGAATTAAACTTTTTTAATATAAACTCTGTTTGAGTGGTTGGCGGAGTCTAAACGTATTATGCTTTTTAGGAAATTCCAAATTTGATTGAAAATTTTAGGCGATTGTTGAATTTTTTAAAGATTTATGGAACCATTCGAGTTCGTGTGGTGATTTTTTAAGTTTTTAAATAGTTTTATAGTGGTTTATGTAAAGTCTGCTAATTTAAACAACTTATTTTACCTCTCTGATATTGATTCTGTTTAAGTGGCTAGCGGACTCTAGACATGTATGTTTTTTAGGTTATGACATTGCAACAAGTACGATTTTAAAGTTAGAGATTACTTGTCGAGATAATGGACTCTCCATACATTAAAAAAAACTCATTTTCAAACTAGAAACGATAAGATAAACTCTAAACTATGCACTAAATTGATAACATTCAAACAATTGGTAAAGCTAATTTACAGATTAAGCGACATGCAAATGCAAAGACAGAGTCCTCTAACTAAAATATATCAAACTCTTTATAAATCATTATAAAACTACTTTCCAACTTAAAAAACTTCACACAGAATCTAAGCATTCTAAAAGCTTAAAAAATTCAAACAATTGTGATATATCTCATTGATTGTTTAATTAGCCACATGCTACAGAAACATTTGAATGTTTATAATGGGACTTTTTTATTGAATTGAATATGAAGGTGTTTGTGGGGATGCAAACGATGTATATATTAGGAACATGGGTGGTGGAAGGACGGCCGAGAGCCACCGTAGCGGCGTTGTTTATGTTCACTTGCAGAGGGATTTTGGGTTATTCTACCCAGCTTCCGGTGCCGGAGGTACGTCACCGACCTCTATTTATATGTTGCATTTAAGGGGTTGACCGGGTAAAAGACTGCTTCAAAACTGGACTGGTACGAGAAAAAATATGTATGAGTCAATTGTGTCAGACCGAATCAGACGCGAAAGAGTCATAATCAAACACGTTATGTCTGGCCAGATCAGTGAGTCAGACATTTTAACCGGGTCAGAGACTCCACCACCGTTCAATGTTGATAAGAAATTGTTTTTTATTCAAGTCATTAATTCTCATTTACTTTTTATAATTAACTATTTCAAATTGACGTGTTTTTATAATATATGAATATTATTTTATTTAAGGATAAAAAATAATAGCTTCATTTTAATATTGTTTGAGTCATTTAGTACATGTTTTTACCATAAAACCACTTTAATTGTCATTTATTAATTATTATTATAACATTTTTTGTAAGATTTTAAAATTTCTAAATTAAATGACTACAACTAAATGTAAATGGAACTTTATTGTCTACTTAAGTGATCATGACACTTGCTGTTGTTTAATGAATTTCTTCTTTGGATATTATCTCTTAAAATATAATAATTGATAGTAATTAATATGTCTATAAAAATATTCAGATGTTAAGGTGTTTTTCTGTTTGAATCTTACAACGTGAAAGTATATGGGGTTGATAAAAGTAAATTAAAAGATTTTCCTTTTATAAAGATGTTAGAGTGTTCAAATCTTGTAAGTGAAGGCATATGAAATTGATAATAGTAAACTGAAAGCTTTTTTGGTAAATTTTACAAATAATTTATAATATAGAAAAAACCAAAAAAGAAATAAGTGTCGTTTTATGATACCACATGTGATGATAAAAAGTTTGCTGCTAAGGAAATAAAGGTGACTTACCGGCCATCTTTTGAAGAACGCGCAAGTTTGGTGTGACACAAGAGTATTTAATTAAACCGGTTTAAAAATATCATATCTATACTATATGAAGCATATGAGAATGGTATTTTAAAATATTATTAAATTAAAAACACTTACTTCACTAAATGCATAAGATATAATATTTTTAAGGGTAAAATAGTATTTTTAACATTATTTACAAATTATCTTTTACAATTAGTTTCATAATAACCTTATAACTACTATAAATTACATAAAATTTTACATTATCTACCCATAAAACAAAATAACTTAATTTTTTTTATGATCTATGTTATATCAATCTATCATGTTTAAAAAATTTTGATACTACAATCGTAAATGTGATTTTTTAAACGTTTTGGTGTAATACAATCGTAAATGTGTATTTTGTAAACGTTTTGGTGTAAATTATTTGCTGAATCATATGTATTTTGTAAGGTACAATAACTTAATGCATAATGTACAAGTCATCATGCAAAATTCATTTATTTGGTGTTTTAAATTTTAGTTTAGAAATATATAATAAACTTTTATAAAATTGCTATAAGATTAACAAAAGTTAGAAACTCATATCAAACGTAAAATATTGTCCCGCGGTATTGCGCGAGCACCCTTCTAGTAAAATATAAACATGTTATATTAAGAAATGTAAATCATGTCAGTTTGGTAGTTTGAGCAGTTTTGGGGTACCGACTGGATTGATAAATTAGAACATAATTCATACACTTATTTGTATTAAAAACATCGACCCTAATACATACATATATAAAATCATTGAACTCGAACGATACAAATGTAATTAATTTATCTAAATGAATCAAATGGTTAACAAAATTTAAATGTGGTTGTGATCAGGTTATAAAGAAGTAAAGTTTCACATAAACATATTATAACAACTAAGTTAAATGGGTTGTAAAGTGATTGGCATGTTCTTAGAAGGTATATATTTTAATTTATATTAAATGGCTTAATGGGTCAACCTTTTTTATTATACTAGTTATACGACCTTATTATTAAACGAAAAAGATGAAAACTTGAAACTAATTGTTTTTGTGCAATGTTATGGTTCTTATTAGAAGTTGCTACTCTTAATTTTCTTTCGGTTCAAAAAATGACGCAACTTATAATAACCAGTAAAAGAACTATATGAATGTGTTAACGACTAATAACTTGTAACTTGTATCTCGTTAGGGATTTTTGGGTTCAGGAGCAGACTTTCCAGTAGGGAACGTGTCTTTCTTCTTGTTCTTCTCGGGTCATGTAGCCGGATCAGTGATTGCATCACTTGATATGAGGAGAATGTGTAGGTGGGAGTTGGCATTTTTGTTTGACACCCTAAACATTTTACAAGTGGTGCGGTTATTAAGCACACGGGGACACTACACCATTGACCTAGCCATCGGTGTGGGTGCGGGCATCTTGTTCGATTCCCTTGCTGGAAAGTATATGAATAATGCTATGCTCAAAGACGTTAATGGTTCGTATAAAAACAAGCCTCTTGTATCTTGACCTCTTCAAAGTCGGTTCAAACTATACAATTGTTGATATTTCTAGTTAAGTGTTTTGAAGAAATTTTAGCATTTTTGTATGATTTGATAATAGGTTTTTGAAGCACAAATATTTTAATTAGTTGTTTTGTTTTTCTTATTGTTTTGACTCTGTACTTGGCTCCGGTATGTAATGAAACATGATAAAATTATATATTCTTAGTTAAATAATTAGAGGTTCAAAACCTATAAAAGACACGTGTGATGAATGGATACTAGAGCATGTGAAAAAATAATATATGTTTGCAGTTAAGAGAAACAAATTAAAGAAAAAATAAAAAAGAATACTTGGGCTTCAGTTTAGGCTTGTTGGGCACTTGGGTCCAAGGGTGTCAATTGTCAAGTCCATCATAACATAAGTGCATGTGCAATTGTGCATGGCTTTAATGCTTTATGGTGAGATAATAATTATGAAAGTTTCCAGTGGGGAAATAAAGTTTATAACTTGATTTAATATATAATTTATGTATTACTTTTCTTTTAAGACCTTATTAGTTACAAATATTAAAATACTAGTTTAGAAACACATGTAATTTACGAATTAAATAAAAATTTTAAATTACTAGTTATTTATTAATAAATAAAAACTAAAAAATAACTTTTTTAGAGATAAAATATTATTAAAATTATGTATGACAATTTATTTAGGTAATTAAACAAAAATAATATTTTTTTTAAACTTTCGTCTTTAAGAAACTTATGCTTTAAAATTTGTTTTTAAACACTTTAAAGTTTTTTAAAAATATTTCTTTAAACAATGTCATTTAAGTTCTTTGCGTTAAAAACTTCATATAGTTTTATGAACATACTTTTTATAACAAAAAGAAACATGTTTTTTAATTATTAAAAAAGGATATAAATGATTAACTTTTATTTTGGGAATGATACACGTATAATGCCTAAGTGAAACCTACATGAAGAAGGTAGAAATTTACCATGTGGTACATAAACATTTTGTTTTATTAAAGTAGATGAGGATTATACCTGCTATTTTCTTAGTTAACTATGTTGTATTGAGTAGATAATGATTCAAACCTATTAACAATGTATTAAAGTGAAATTAATTCAAGTGTAAGAAGTGATTTTTGCTCATGATTGTATAGAACAATAAATAAATGTTGATTTAATGATAAGATTGTATTTAGCAGGGAGTAATATATGACGTGTTGAAACTCTTTAACTTGATTTATTGAAACTCTTTAACTCGTTCTTTTTTCATCCCTTAGCAGTATTTTGGTATATTTCAAACATTTTTGTTAACCAGTTGATTGCAACTCAATAATGTTATAACTATTTTCAACCGTTATTGATGGTATCGAATTCAAACACGCATTTGTTCATAAGTTCATTTTATGTATTTGACATTTTATAACAACTAGAAATTAAACGGGGTGATGCTTTATGTTTGCAAACTTTATTACACGTGCTATGGTGGTGACATTAATATAATTAAATGTATAAAAAGCAATTTAACAGTTTAAACTAAAATTGAAAAAAAAATCTACAAAACAGAAAAATTAATTTAAACTAAAAAATAAAAGAAAAGAAAAGAAGGAAAAAATGTAGCCCGCAGGAAGCAAAGCAACATGAGTAGATGCAAATGTGAGACCTCTAAACAATTAGATCCCTACTAGTTTAACGACTTAAATACACATTCGATGGCAGTGACGCTCAATTTGGGGTATAGTATATTTTCCTCGAGCAATCAATATACGTTCATTGTATTATTATTGGTATGTTTCATATATTATAGAAAATTATAGTAAGTGGTTGTAAGTGAATGAGTAACCTTTATAAATTTTTAAATATTTATTCAACTAAAAAGAGAGAAAAAATAGTCATAAAAATATAGACAAGTATCATTCAACTAAAAAAGAGATAACAAAATTATTAATTTCAATATAATATTATAAAAATGATGATAAAAAACGAATGTTTTTCTACGTGCATAAGTTAAACATCATCTTGGGCTCCCCAATACACATTTTACACCTCAATTACAAAACGGCCCAATACAAAACGGGCACAACTTCAATAAACCCGGCCCAACAAATCCTCTAGAACCCAATAATATTACGATAACCGTAAAGACGTGTGTGTTCATCACTTCACCGCCACCAATAATATCACCACTGTCGGATGGCGCCTTTTCACCTTTCTCCGGCCACCGTAAACCACCACCACCACCGCCTTACACCGTCGATTCTCACCGCCACCAATCATCTCACTCCGTCGTTCAATTTCTCTTCATCCTGCGGTTGTTCCACCAGTAGAATAATATTATCACACCGTTGGTCTATACATCAGCCTCAGAACACCAAATTACGGGGTCGACGGTGCGGTGCTGCCACCCCTCACCCGCCGTCGCCGCCCGAGTCCGAACCACCGCCGGATGATGATCAGAGTTCGAGTTCTGGTGTGTCAATTATTGCTCTTTTGTTTGTGTATTGTTGATTTGTAGCGTCGATAAGCTATGTGTGCTTACGTTCTTAGGGTTCGTGTTTGTTTGTGCGAATTTGTAAAAATTGGTGTGTTGATTGATGCTTTGGGGTTGTTTTTGAGGTTTTGTTTGATTTCAGTTGCCAATTGGATATTTTTCATCTTCATCTTTTTTAATATATTTGGGGGTGAAGGATGTATCTTCTGGTAACAATGGAACATGAAACAAACTTCTATTCAATTGTAGTTGATGTGCAGATAATTAACAGTTTGATTAAGGGAAAATTGGTGAATCTTTTGAAATATAGTTGAAAGACCTAAATTGAAACAACTGTAAATTCAACTTTAGCAAGAAGGTTTGGTGAGATATTAAAAGTACAGAACTTAATGATCAGTAATTAGGTATTCAATTCATGGTTTTTAGGATAGAAAAAGAGACATTTTAGGCAACAAAATGCAAAATGTTGATTAGAGATAGAGATGAGCTATCCCAAATTGTGTTTCTGATTGCAGTCTGACAGAGATTTAGGGAAATAATATTAAACTTTGCCTGTTTTTTGTGTTGTACTATTCATTTAATTAAATGAACCAACATGAACTAAAATTATGTTAACTTAATCAAACAAACAAACATGAACACACACGTATTGTTCGTTTGTTTATGTCTATTTGCATATTGAACTCAAATATGTAATAGTATTAATAAAGAGAGTTCAGGTCGAAACCTTAGGCTGCAGTGTCACCCCTCAAATTACCAGTTGGATCTATACAATTTTCTGTTCGCTTATCTTTGTTTAGAACATTAAGAAACAAACACAAACAAGTTTATTTATTAACGAACGAACACCAATAAGAAAATATGTTCATTGATATATTTGTTTTTGCATATCTATTCGGTTAAGGCTAAGTCTAACAAATTGATACAAACATACCCTTGGGTGTGTGCATCCAGTTTGTTTAGAACCCTAGTTGTTATAATGTCATAGCTAATCTAATAACATTAGTGTTGAGGCATTAAAGTTTCATCAGGAAATCCTGTTATTTTGTCATGGTGACATCAACACTTTATGTTCAGTTGTGCTACAATGTTAGAATATCATGGTGATATCAACACTTTATGTTAATAGTGTAAGAATGTTATACTGTCATGGTGACGTCAATGCTAACCCGACCCGTGGTTTGTGTCTATGAACAGGTTCAGTTGCATCATTGTCTAGATTTCAAGAAGGTGTGCAGATATTTTGTGCTGTTTTTTTCTGGTTGTCTCTATTCTTTTGGTCATCTGTTTGGGATGGAAAGAACAATGGCAGATCCAAGAAGGGGCCGAGATTCTGGAAATGAATCGGTAAACATTTAGGCTTGTATGTATATATTATGATAAAATTAGGTTGATTGCATAAGAATGTAACAGTCATATAGTTACGGAAATATTTATTGTAATGTATGATTTTTGCAGAAGCATTTCGTTTTGTGATGATCTTGTTGCATATCATATGATTATATTCACACAAGAACGTTTGTTGTTATATTCCTATATTGATTCATGTCTTTAATGTTCCAAACATATACTAAAACACACATAAGGTATATTCATATTATGTTTTATGTTAAAGATGTATAAAGCTAAAACTTGTATAATATCTATGACATCATCTGATTTATAAAAATTTAACTAGTAAACCTTAAGACAGCCAGTATGATGTCGTTTCAAAACATTAGCCACGACCATTCTCTTTGTACGTTGCCCCTTTTATAAAATTTGAATCATGTAAAAGGATAAAACATAATCAAACTAGTAATTTTCATGTCTGATGCAATAGGTAACTTGTATAGTAGATAATAGAAAGGATTATTTATAGCTATAGTAGATTTAGACATCAAGTTACAAGCTAGATGTCCTTAAACCATAACACATGCTAAAAAGAAATTCAACACGTATTTTACATAGTAACTATGTATAGTTTTTTACCCGCTCACTATTTTTATCATTATAAAACTTATAATATTTAATATTTTATTGGATCTTAAATATACAGTATTTCTATACATATTATCTAATCAGAGTTGTACGTCATATTACACAAGTTATCAAAACATGTACAAGCCCTAAATAAACGTGTTTCGTCCCACAGCATCACTGGGTCATACTGGTAGGTTAACTTAAAATACTAGTCTAAAATACAAAAATATTACAATTACAGAAATACATTAAAAAGAAATCTTAGGTCATAAATCCATAAATTAGCAACTAAAGAGCTAACACGTGGATACAGAGGTGAACCCACGAACAAACACGTGTCCCATCATCACCAGCAGTTCATCATCCATGTGGGATTAGTATTACCCTTTAAACCGCCTCACATCCATCATTCCATTATTACCACCACCGAACCAAACTCACCGGCGATTCATCATTTCTCCGATCAAAGGTATTAACTTTATTCACTTTGATTCCAAAAATCAACCAACATCAGGAAACAATCATCCCTTTTGATCTTCATACACCCTTAATTTGCTTCCTTCAGATTCATCACGGCTGAAAGAAATGGCGAATTCTGACATTCCGACGAATATTCCGGCGAACGTTAAAGGTGACGAACCAGCTTCGTCAGAGTCAAATGTTGACCCTGTGAAGTCAAACTCAAAGTCAACACCGCCGTCCTCCGGCAACAACAGCAACAAACGTAAGCGCGAATCGGCATCGGCATCGGCGGCTGCTAACGTTAATATCAACGGACAGACGAAATCAGCCACTGGTAACGAGACACGTGGCGAAACAGGGGATGTGAAAGAGGTAAAGATGAATGATGCAGCATCAGTTGATCATAGTGTTAAAGACATCGAAATGCAAGATGCAGAGGTTGCATACGATAAACAAGAAGTCGATGATAATCGCGATACAAATGACCGCAAATCGATCGAAGAAACGGATAATATCGAGAAATCGGAATCGAATATGAACTCGAATTCGAATGTGAATGAAGGGTGTAAAGAGGAACCTACAAGTGAGAAACAGAGGGATGATGAAGGTGTGTTGGGTGACGTAGCAGCATTGTTGAAACAAGTGGAAAAAAGTGATACAAAAGCAAAGTTGCAGGTTGAGGTGAAAGTGAAGAAGATGGATGATGGAGATGTGAAGGAAAATGGTGAAGTTAACACAGAAGAAGTTGAGGAAGATGACCCTGACCCGACCCGTGGGTCGGGTTAGTGGTTTCGGGATTGTGGGTTCGCGAGTCGGGTTGGTTGGTCGTGATTGTGGTTCGTTTGTTGGTTTTGTATGTTGTAGGCTGCATATATGTAAGTATGTAAGGTGTAATGTATTAAGGGTCCCAAATGGGTAGCTTTTGTATGCATTAGCTACGTTTTTGATCAACATTTGTTTGTATGGGGCAAATGACTGTTAACTATGTATGTATGTTATCTTTTCTAATGCTTATTTAACCCCTTTATAGCTTTTGTATGCAAAAGTCTGTTATCTTGAGCTATCAATGTTATGTTTAGATAAACAGGTTATAGAGTCGGATCGGGTTATATGCTTGTTGATTGTGTACGAGTTAACATGGTCAGGTTATATAGTTTTAAGTGTTATCCCGTTTTAAGTGTGTATAAGTGAACACCGCATATAACAGATATCTAAAGGCGTCTGAAACTCAAAATTTTAAGTTGTAATCAGGTTAATTCCTCGGTAGTTTTTTACTATTTGGTTGGTGATCGTTTGATGATCATTCGATAATACTCATAAAATTTTAAGTTGTAATGAGGTTAGAAGTGGTATACTATTAACTTTCGTACGGGATGTAACGCCTATGCCACTGCCACGCCTGCCACTTCTCTCCCCGATGACTGACTCTCCTGAAAAAGTTGTGGACACAGCAGCAGACTCTTTCTCATCAACTGATTCGGCGGGGGATTCATTGTTCCTCCTCAGCAGTTTTTTACTATTTGGTTGGTGATCGTTTGATGATAATTCGATAATACTCACGTTTAGTTTGTCGATGGTTGTTGCTACACGGATCCTGGTCAAGGGGCCTAGACTCGCCACGGGGCAGAGGAAAGTATGATTTTTCCGTTGGTGTTTGAACGTGGTATATATAGTGGTGGTTGTTGTTTTACCTCATCCAGAGGACTTCATGCTACTTTGGTGCAAAGGGTTTCCCATACGACATAAAAGCCTTTTGTCGATATAGTTGACTTTGAACCCTCTATTCGTTCCAGATTGACTTCATGCTAGATACTTTTTCTAGCTCTTTTTCCTTTCTTTATTGAATCCGTGGCCGCTGGCTATTTCCTATGCGTGCCACGGCAGAGTTGGATGATGAGGTTCTCCTGACAAGCCGCGGCTGGCGGTATCGTGAGTTGGGTTTAGGTCGTTTGCCCACTTGTTTGTGTCGTAGTTAGGGTGATGCCCCTTCAATGGTTAAAGAACCAACCTTAAACTAGTTACAAGTAATGCATAGATAATAATTCAATGATTCTTAACTATTGTCTTTTAAGAGCTTTGATTATCATTTCTTCAAAATAATGACTCAAATTTACAAGTCTCCCTTCACTGTAAGTTCTTCTGTTCAATTTTGTCTTTTGTGTCAATTCAAGATACAAACTTTGACTTTATTACAGATGAGTTTTTTGACAACAGATCCTTATAGTAATAGTATTGATAGGTTCAGTGAGTTTTTTGACAACAGATTCTGATAATTCCGTGAGTTTTACGACAACAGATTCTCATAGTAAGAAAAAAGAAGTTGATCTGGGTAAAGGAGTTGACCTAAGGAAAGGAAATGGTCAAAGCTCAAAACACAACCACCTAAGGAAAGGAATTAGTCAAAACACAATCACCTAAGGAAAGGAATTACTCAAAATTCAACAATTCCCTTTGCCTATAAACTCTAAGATAATTCTAATCTTCTCAAACTCAAACTCAAACTCAAACTCAAACTCAAACTCAAACTCAAACTCGCGGTTTGATCAAATTCCAATATCGAAATAATAATCGATCTTATTCCTATTTGGTTGATCATGATACAGGAAAACAAGCACATGAAGAGAGATGGGCTCCAGACACCAAAAAGCACCCGACCCGACCCAACCCGCCTGTAATCCTTCATCCTCAACTAAATCTAGCTTCTGTAGTATTCTGCTGAACATTTTCTTGGGTTTTATATAGCCAAGAAGTTAAATTATATGCTAAAGTCTATAAGTATTGAAATTTCTGTTGTTTTCAAGCATACTTGCTGTATATGATTATGAAAATTGAAGACAGGCTTCATGTGTTCTCTAATAGACTCAAGTAGACATCTTCAATGAAATATAAAGATAATCTTATACTGCTCATACAAGAATATGTGATAAATATACAATCATACTCTATTAACTAATGCCAAAGTTAATATTTAACTAAATCAGAAAGAAAGACAGATGATCAGATAAGTGGTTATTGTCTATAGTATCTAATTTAACTATGTTACATAATACTTCAAATAACTTCTTAATTGATCAAGGTTGAAAGAGTTTATCACCGCATTTGCATTTCCACGAAAGAAGATAGTAATGATCTTCCCAGTGAGATTGATCGCGGTAGTTAATCGATTTCGGGTGTGGAGGAATTACCAAAGTAGCCTCACATGGCCTGCAACTCACACACTTGTTCACACACCTTGGTGGTCTTGATCCCAAGATTTTCTTGTTTTGTCCAAAACTTGCAGCCCCTTTATCATCATAACCTGAAATCAACAAAAAAGATTTAAAATTTGAAGAACCCATTTGGGTTTCATTTGTAAATGATATGTTTATGTCATTAAAGCTGTTATTATTATAATTATCTTTTTTGGCATTACCTGATATGGAATGTGATACTGTGAGAGTTAAGAGAAGAATGATTGTGAAAACAGCCTTGAGTCCATGTAGGTAGGTACTTGCAGGTGCCATCAATGGTAGCAACTTGAAGGAATTGAATACCTGATATTCTAACAGAATATTAGTGATATAAATAATGCAAGGAAGATGATGAGAGGGGCTCTTGAGGAATAAATAATGGTTGCCGTGCATGTAGTACTGTTATGAAAACGGTGAAACTAATAATGGAAATATTCAGGGGATCGGGTACTATTTGGTAGGGAAGACAAACGGAAATAGACACGACACGAATTGGCTAATTATACACATTAAATTTTTAGTATACCCTACTGAAAAAATCAATTCAAATGTGTCTTTTTTTTGCTTTTGGCGTGAAGATAAGAGAATATTAATGATGTGTGAAAAGTTAAAATAATAAAAAGAGGGTAGATGTGTGAAAAGTTAAAATAATAAAAAGAGGGTAGATGTGTGAAAAGTTAAAATAATAAAAAGAGGGTACGTTTAGCAAAACCTAAATAGATATAATATGTGTCAATTGTCAACAAGCCAAATAAATGTTAGGGAACAAATTGAATTTAACTAAAATTCAGTTAAAATTTACTGTTTTTTCTTCCTGTTTTTGGGAAAATGCACTGGCTTTGATGGTTTTATCTGACTACTTTCTTGAATCTTGAGTCTTTGTTTCTTGAATTACCAACATTATTCTTGTCATCTGGACATAAGAAAACAATGACATTAATGCTTTAACTGTATTCTTTTTGGTGGGGTTGATCGAGGTAATGGGTGAATGCTGCAATAAATAAGCTTCCAAGTTATTCCTTCAGTAAATATTTGAAATATCTTGTCTTAAGCATGCCCAAAATCTTGAAATTAAGTATAAGAATGATGTCTTTAAAATGTTTGAGGGTTCAATTCTTGTCCTAAACAAACGATACAAATTTAGGATTAAGTTTAGTGGGTTTGTGAGTTATCGCTAATCCAAAAAATAAATCAACCCCCTTGATCAATTGTTCATATTTAGAAACATCTAGACTCAATCAAAACTTTAACATTGATAAATGATTAAATGTTGCAAATATTTGTATGGTACATAAGTTCAGTTGAAAAGTACTAAAATTATTTATAACTTCAGCATAAGAAAACTTGAACAAGTGTTAGCTACATGGAGAAGTTACTAAAAGTCTAAAAGCACAAAACTACAGAGACAAAAGTCAGATTCTTACATATATCAGGTATAACCTCAAGACTGATGTCTGATTACACAGAGCCACATGATTAAAACTCGAAGAATCATTTCATCAAACAGTTGGTCTGCACACTCTTGCTTCTCTTTCCATTGATGCTCACAGATTTCCCAATTGAACTCTCAATCACCAAACGACTTCACAAAAGCCCCACACACACAGTGATTCGTACAATCAAGAGTTCGTATGTTCAAAACCCAAGAAAATTTAATGGTGGGTACCTCTTCTACAATGCTTTACGAACAGTATTGTCTTCTGATGGTTCAGATCCCACATGGAGATGTTTGCCCCATAACCCATGAAAAAAAGCTCGTTTTTTTGGTGATTTGACCCTCCATTGACGCCATGTGCGTATGTAACTCGAAGGGGAACATGTATGGCGAAGTTGCTGTTGATAATAGAGGTGTGACGTCATGGAATTTGCATGAAGAGGTTGAATTGAAATATTATTTTTCCTACAAACAATTATTAAAAACCTATAAAAAAATAAAACAACGCACATTTTAATCATGTGAGCCCCATAAAATTCGTTCATGGAGCGTCCTTGATGAAGATCGGGTGAATGATGGATGGGGTTATATACAACGCAACCCTTTTGAAGGATGACACAGACGGAGCTAAGAGTGGGGCTATGAAGTAGCGGTGCGAAAGGTCTAAGGATGGTTTGGTTTTAAATTGGTTAGTTTGAGAGGCATTTTAGGCTTTACAACATTAAATTATCTATTTATTTAAAATTAAAATATAAAAAAAAGTTAGAGTTGATTATTATTAATGTAACTATACTGGTTAAATTTTTAGTAAAATTATTAAAATACTCTTAATGTTAAAGAAGTTAAAAATGAAACGCTAAACGTAGATTTAATATAGAGATAATTACATATATTTCTCACAGCATCTAAAAAATTCATATGTCCCAAAAAACAGGCTTTTTCAATACATTATATATAATATATCGTAAACATAATTTAAAAAATATATAATTACATAAGTTAAAAATTAATAAAATATATTATATGAAACTTTAATAGAATATACAGTGGGTCATAACTATTTGTCCTCTTCTCTCTTGTCTCCAACACAAATGACACCTAAAGGCTAAAACCTTCATTAACTTTACTTGTTTTGTATGTGGTTCGCATACAAAACAATCACCGATACCCACCTAAAGATAATCTAAATGCAGAATCATATGTCTCTTTTTGTTTGATATTTTTATAGGTAAAAGGGAGATTTTGGAAACATCAATCTCTTGAGCTTTAGTGTTCATTTGAAAGCTCCAACAAGGAATCACCATACTTTGAACCCCGAGCGATGGTTGTGTCTTTATTGGTTATTCACACGTTTAAGAAAGGGTACCGGTGGTACAGTCATTCTCTTCAACGATAAGTTACGATTGTTGACATCATTTTTTCATATCCTCCTCGACTCTCAAATGTTTCAAACCTAATTCCTACTATATCAACAAAGCCTCCACTGTTGTTTTTTTACATATGCCCAGTGTGTCCTCTGTCCCACCTTCTACAAGTACCCATGATGTAGCTTGTCAGTCTCTACACCTGTTAAACAAGATACGTCTATCCGTGATTGTAAAAATCAGTAGCCGCTAGTCAAGGGCGAAGTACCGCCTAGAGATTACTTTGGATTAATCAAATTGAATTTATATATATCTTTATCTATATATATACATATATACGTGTGTGTGTATATATATATATATGTGTGTGTGTGTATGCGTGTGTGTGTGTGTATGTATACAAATTAAATTATACTAGTTATCAAATTGTTTATGCATTATGGTGTTGCACTTTTTGCATAAGGTGTTTTTTTTAAAAGTTGTTTTTTTCACTTTTAACTAATTTTTTTTTAGTTTTTGCAATGTAACCTTACAAAATTGATTTTTTTTACTATTAACCTAAAACTTATTTGATTGATTTTGATTGAAATTTGGGCAATTTTGACTTATTTTCAAAAAAATTGATCGAATTTGACTTACATTGTTTGACTTTCTCCGACTAGAACCGATTACCGATTAACTTTCAAATTATGTGAAATCACCAAGGTTGGTGGATGATCTTTGATTAATCACTGTTGGGACCGATTTTTACAATACTACGCCTATAAATGATCCATGTGATGCACCATATGTTGACATACCTATTATTTTTTGTAAGAAACCAGGACATAGTGGCAAATCCAGAAAAAAGTTTGGCGGGGGCAGAATTTGGATCGGCTAAAATATGAAGAGTCAGATGAGAAAAAAATTTGAGCCGGGTTGAAAATTGAAGCAAGTAAAAAAATACTAAATGAGAATAAAACAACACCAACCAATTTAATAATTAATTATGAAAAGAACTAATCATACTACGTAATGTAGTGATTATTAACTAATAATTTATTAGTAACATATGTAAGTATATTAAGATTCAAGGCCTAACTCCAAGTTTATTTGAAATTTAAATCAACCTAAAAGGTATAAACATTAAAAATAACAAAAATATAGGGTATAGATTAAAAATCATTGTTTTTGTATTACAATTTTACATCATTCATATGTTTATATGTTTTATTGGGGGAACACTATTTATCCCTATAAACTTTCTTTTATTTTTTTAAAATGACTATGAGTGAAGAGGATATACAAAATAGTGTATTTAGAAAAAGTAGAAAAAATAATAATTTTTAATGTAATTTTAAAAATAATGATTAGGAGTTCCATGTGAATGCTCTTAAACTAGTAGGGGCACTTGCGCCATGGGCTCACAGCAAAGGCCTACGCCACATGGCAACATGATTTTTACAAGCAAGCCTTTTTGCACTTTTTAATAATAAAAAGGTACTTTATGATATCATGACTTTTTTATCAAGCTTGTATTTATTCTACTACATGCTATTAAATTGATCAACCATGTCAAACACAAACATATCCTCCATGTTATTCAAGAGATCAAGACATAATGACTCACACAAGACAAGCTATCTAATCTAACATTTTCTTTAACTTTTTCCCTATTACTACCGGCAACGACCATAATGTTTTTAAGCTCATCAGGAACAACGTTATCAATAACATAGAATTTATTCGTCATCTTGATAACAATTCTCAAATGTGAGAATGTTGGTGTGATCTAGCATTTCTTTCTAAAGTATGAACTTAAAGAATAAATCAGGTACAAATTTTTGATAATATCTAACCAATATGCAAAAATACATATAATTAGTAATTTTAATAAGAAATTAAAATCTAGCTTAATTAGTTACCAACAACAACAAAGATACAAAAAATTAGTAAGTGACTAAGCAAACCGATAATAATTATCATTTATAGAAAATACACAACTCTCGGATATAAGACCCCGATAACAACTTGTATCGATGCATTGATACACGTAGCCTCATATATACACAATTTTCTCTCAAGACAACGATGACACATAACAAATAGAAAAGTAATACTATAATTATTATTATTTATTTTATAACCCTATTAAACTAGGTTTGTCATGAGATTGATAACTATTTTTATGTTAATAGTTTTAAATAATTACGTTTTTAAGTTTTGAAATTTAAACTAATTTTAAAATTTAAAATTTATATAGACACTTTTTTAAGCAAACTATTTGTTTTAAATGAGTTTAACAAAATGTAATTAGTTTGGTATGTTGTAGCAATCATAAAATTAAAACCACAATAACAAAATAAATATGTAAATCTAATGGCTATGTTTGTTTAATCTTGATAAGGCCAAATAGTATGTTCAAACTAGGTTACAAGGTAACAACGAATAAACAACCACAAAGATAAACCTAAGTGCATCTAGTAATTGTCTTGTGTGGATTCCACTGATCCATTGATTCCTGATTCGCCTTGTATAGTCTTCAAACTTTACAATATTTACAAGAAATACTTAGTAAAATACAACCCTAATATATTACAACTTTGAGCCATCAAATGAGTCAAAACCATAAAAACAATAATTAACAAAATCAAATCATACATAACCATTTAACCACAAGGTATAACCAAATTTACATATCAAACACTATCAAAATCAAGGTATAGGGAGGCTAATGATATTGATGTTGCAGAGATTTTTAAGATCTTTTTCCATTTCACTTGCCAACACAAGTCCTAATTACCTAACTAATTTACAAAAAAGATCCTATATGTTTATATCTTATTTCAATTTTGATTCTTAATTTATAAAAATTACACCAAACATCTTTCGTCTTAAGTGTTTGTAACAATTATGGTCCTTTAAACTAACTTAGATTAAATTGTTTGGTTAAATCTACTCACATGCAAACCTAATAAGGGTAATTTTACATAATCCATCTTACCCTCTTCTACAATTTTGGATCTAATTTTCTAATATGGTTAATATTACATGTAGATAATTTATTTTAATCTAAGACAATTTGTTTTATGGATGTTGATATTAGCTTGGATTTGTTTAGGGTACTGACAGTTTGGTATAGTAAAGATGTAGAATTTAGGATTAAAAGCATATTTCCTCCTCTAAAACTCTTTAATTACATATATACCCAAGCAAAAAATTTATATGTATATATCCCCTTACAAAACCTCTTAATTGGCAAATTACTTATTTTCATTAAAAGTAGTTTATATAATGACTAATTTGCCCTTATCTTTACTAAAACTTTATAATTGACAAATTTTCCCTTATCAACCTTATAAATGGCAAATAGATTAAAAGCATATTACCCCTTCTAAAATTCTTTAATAACATATACACCCATGTGTAAGTTCTTATTAATTATTTTGGAAGGGTAATATTGTCATTATAATAAATTGGGTTTACATTCAATTAAACTTTTTGCTTGGGTATATATGCATTTAAAGAATGTTTACAAGGGTATATACAAAAGTTAATTACAAGTCCTCCTTTCAGCTTAGTTTTTTTTGTTCTATCAAAAACAGACATCAATTAACCCATTTTTGTTGTTGATATATTCAAAATAAATAGTTTTACTTGGCTCTATCATCAAAAAAAGAAACTATTATTGTGGGATCAAGAGAAAATACTAAACATGAAAATTTTAGTTATTACCAAGTGCCCATCTAAAGTACATTATTACTTTGTCTGATTAATCAAAATGAGTTTTGGTCAAAATAAATACCGGTAAAAAACATGTCAAGATGGGTCAAATAAAAAAATTATAAATTATTCCAATTTTACTAGGGATCTCACCCAACAAATATGCATGATACTTAATTACTTATATGTACTTGATAGAAATAACATATCACTTCTTTATTCTCTTTTACACTACAACACATATAAGGGAATACATGTACAATAATAGATTTTCTTGAGAGACAACTTACCTTAAATTCAATTTCAAGTTCTATTTTATAATTTATACTTCATATAATAATAGTATAGAAATTAGCCTCAACATAAAATTCATTCTGCTAAACAAACCTTAATTGTTTTACCAGGCAGCATAAGCGAAGTTTAACTAAACATGGATTAACATCATCAAATGCCTTATGTTAACTTGAATTCCAAATTCAATTTAATATTTAGGGAAAATGTCACAGAATAGTAACCAAGTTTCAAAAGTGTTCTAATTTAGTCATTCATGCATATTTTTCTCAATTTGGACCTTCAAACGATCAAATCGAGTCATTACCAAATTTTATTATGACAAGAAAGTAATGATGGAAAAGACATTGGAGTTAGAATTTTCAATATATAAAATTATATTAAAAAATAAATAAAACATGTTAATTATGAAAAAATAAAAAAAGTGCTTAAAATCAACATCAAAAGATAGAAAAAATATTTTCTAACTGAATCCAAAAGTATAACATGCTAAAAAATATGTTATGACTTTTAATTTGTATAAAATATAAAAATAAGTGATCTAATTGGAACACTTTTAAAACTTGAGTTACTTAATTGGAACACTTTTGAAAGTTAATTACTATTTTACAAAGTTACCCCTAATATTTATGATAAACTTATTAGCATACAATTTATTAACATATATACCCGACTACCCACAAACATAAGACCATAAATTCGTAAGACAAACACAGCCTCTTATGCAAAATTGATATATTCCTTCATTGATACATAATCATATAGAAATACTTCAATTTAATAAAAAGAAGCCTTTGGTCTTTCTTCATATTAGAGACTTGACAAAATTCATATACTAATTCTCGATACTTACCGAAACATATAGAAATACTTCAATCTAAAATATAGACAATGTTCATTAATCTTAGCGCATTCATTGATATTCATACCAAATCAAGATCAAGAGGGTTTGAAATAAATTACGAGTTATCAACAAAACTCCTAGAACCAATCAGAATTGTCTCTACAATCTTATTCTTGATAGGACCAATTATAGGAGTTTCGAGAGACTATCAGCGAGTGAATGTCTATGATAGCCAACCATTGTTTGTCTTTGATTTTGTAACGTTTCGAAGCTCACTAAGTAACCAGAGATCTGCTGACCTTTGCAGTTGTAGGGTTTCGAAAGTCACCGGAGACGTGTTGGAATTCAAAGATTTGATGGTCCAGTGGTTTTTAGAAGTGAAAAACTAACTTGAGAAGTTAGAATGATGGTCTGGTGATTTTTGGAATTCAGGGTGACCCGCTTTCTTTGATCCTGACCCGTAGTGTATTTATATTTATAATTTTGTGTCCATCCTCACCCATAAATAATTATCTAAGCCCACTCTCACCCATGTTAAAAATACCAGTAAGGATCTAAAATCATACTAACAAGTTTGTTTTGCCAAGCCTAATGTTATGTTTTCTTAAATCACATATATAGCATAAGGTTTTGTTCAATATTTGCCA
>BJCM01240284.1:0-11821 GCA_018326385.1 Flaveria bidentis | reverse complement strand
ACGTTGCTTCCATTGTGGGTAGTCGTCTAACGTAATAAGCTTTGGGGGTTTATTGTGAATACCTACTTCATTCTCCAATAGCAGTAGATTCTGAATACTTGTATCTTTACTTGTTGTATATGCTGAAAACTGGTCCTCCATTTCATTTAACTTTACTGTTTAAAAAACTGCTAAGGTATGTGAATGAAGATATGCGATTGGGCTTATTCGTGCGATTGAACAAATGCAGATGGTTCAATCGTGCGACTGAACAAATGCGAATGAGTCAGTCGTTCGAATGAACTAATGCGATTGAACAGTCCGAATGAAGTTCTCAGTCGTAAGAATGAAGGTACGAATGAGTCCAATCTTGCGGTTGGAGAGGGCGAATGAACTCAGTCGTGCGATTGGTCCAATCGTGCGATTGAGCTTGCTGAAGTTTGATAATTCGTAGGTTAAACTTGTTTTGTCTGTAATAACTCGAAATTTATCAAACCCTAACAGCCGTATGCCGGAAAAACTAAACTTTTAGATCAGAAAACGTCTAAGACTCCGTTAGATACAAAAAGATTGCGTTTTTGATGCAAAAACACAATTTTTGTATCAAAACTATTGAATCAACACTTAATCAAGAGCCAATGCTCTGATACCACTTGTTAGGATCTGGTATTCTAACTAAATACCAACTGATTAACGTGTTAAACCCAACCAAATAGTGCGGAATCCAATTTGATTGGCGATCCAATCAGTGAGAACGCACGTAGAAACAATTATGTATGGAATCTAACGTTAAGAATAGATTAGGAATCGATCTACTGCGATCTATGAACTTGGAGTTTGATCTTAGAGGTCTCTTGATGGCTAGGATACTTCTGGAGTTGAAGTGTATTCAATACTTTAGTTTTTCCACGAATTAAGTGGTATTTATAGGTTAGGATTACTCATTCGTGCGACTGAACCATTAATATAGTTCATTCGTGCGATTGAGCTATACGGATGAACCATTTGCACGACTGAGTGTTCAGTCGTGTGACTGAGTCAGTTGCATGAAGTTGTTCAGGCGTATGGGCTATTTAGGCGCATGGACACTCAGTCGCATGACCATTCGGACGCATGACCACTGTTGGGGCGCATGGTCCAGTCGGATGCATTAGAACTTCACTTAACCAAGTTTGAATGTATTCATTATTATAACTTTGCGTACATCAATTCAAACAATCATAAACCTATATAATCAAGTCAATATACACAACTCATTAATGAAATATTAAACATTATAAATCACAATCAAATATTAGTATTTCATTAAGTACACAATAAGACATTCAAGACATACTACATTAAGATCAGGATCTAGGTACATATATGTATCAACAGAGAGAGAGGAAGTCCCAACTGAGAAAGACTATGAAGATTAATCTGGTATTGCAGGTCAGTCTTCTCAGTTAAAACCTATAAAGAGAAAGAAGAGGATGGCTTCTAAAACAAAACTAAAGAAGAAGAAGACTGCACCCTTTCTAGACCCCAGAATGAGTCAGACCATCCTGAGGATATGCAGCAAGAGGATGGTATATCAACTTCAATTCAAACAGCTCCTCTAGCATCACGAAGACCCATCTTGTCTTGGACATACACCACAAATCCAGAAAGATGGCATGTCATTAGAGATCAAAGCACTGAAGACATTTACACTTGGCAAGATATGTATCAGTTGCCTCTGCATGATCTCTATGACATGAGAAGACATTTTGACAGTCTGAAGGATCCTGATCACCTTATGAAGAAAGGAATGGTGATCATCCTAATGAGGACTATTGATATCTGAAGTCTACTAAGTGTTTTGGTAGCATCATCCTAGAGGGAGTTTGTAGAGATTAATAAAGAGGCTGATGCAACCCAAACACCCAAAGTATATCCTGCATGCTGCACAAGTGCATTAAAGAAGAATGCTTAGGAAGTTTCACAAATGAAACAGGAATATTCTAAGTGTGAAATCTTCCAAAGCCAAGACCAATATCTTCTGAAGCCAAAGATGTAGTCTTCCGAAGCCTCAGAGACAAAGTCTTCTGAAGCTTCAACTCATGAAGACAGATTTCTTCCGAAGACTTTTGACACGTGCTTTATCTGATGTACTGTTCCATAAAGCTGGACACCTTTCCGCTACATCTCTGTAAAATCACCAACTTACATGAGTTGGTGAAAAGGTCCATGCTTTTGGTAACTATACATTGAGGTCTTGAGTCTGTAACTTTCTTCTTCATGTACTTTATCCTTTTTGTAATCGATAAGGATGTAAGCTATGGCATGTCATGTCAGTAGTCAAAAGTCAATCTGCCTTTTGACCCTACAATTGATTTTGTTTGTGTCTAGTCAATTGTATCCAGTTGACTTTCAAAGTATAGCCGATTGTAGGTTGTAGTATAAGTATTCCTTGTTCTTGTATATTTCAATTATGCTTTATAACACTTGTAATAGAACTTGAGAAAGCAATATACTGCATCCTTGAAAACCAAACACTTGTGCTCTCTTGTTCTGTCTCTTACTTATTACTTGTGTTCTTAGTGTCAAACTTGTGGTTAATCCAGTCAGACTGTTTGATTAAGTTTGGTTAATCTCCTCTTTGTGTTGTTATGTTGTAAGTGACCCCCTTCACCGGTCCTGCATTATTGTTTTTGAATGATTAAAGTAAATTAAATTTCTTACTAATGTATTTTATTTTCCAAAAATTGACCCAAACGGATTTGGATTTGGGTATCTATTTTCCAAAATATACAGATGTTACAGAGGCCATTAGACAAGCAGACCCCTAAGTCTTCTTGCTAGCAACGCCTTGATGGTTGCTGAAGGCTTAGGACCCACACAACCTCAACAGTACCTGACATACACATAACAACCATCCTGCTCATCTGGACCATACATTACATTTCCTGAGACTCCTAGGTCTCAATAGGCTTAACATGGTCCTTTAAAGACAACTATGCCTTTGTTTCAGGAAATGGACACTCTAGTGATTTTCAGTACTGCTTTGATGATCTAGAGTGCTTCAGTCTAGATGATGTAGAATATGTGGACATTGTCCAACAAATGGCTCTTCAAACCTACAGAGCAAAGAAGTTCTTCAAGAGAACTGGAAGGTAGTTTCCCTAGAACCCAACTAACAACAAATTTGGGTTTGACAAAACCAAGGCCAAATGTTACAACTATAACCAGCTTGGTCATTTTGCAAGGGAATGCAAGGCTCCCAAATCAAATCCAGGAACCCCACAGGCCTCCACACATCCCTCTACATCAAAGCCCTCTAGAAAGTCGACTGAGATAGCTTCAATGTCTCAAGAAGTTGACTGGATCTTTATGATGCAGGATGTAACTCCTGCTCAAGCATTCATGGCAGGAATAGATGAAAACAAGGTAGATGAACATCTCTGTACTCCTGCATGCGTTGATAAGGTTAAACTGTATCAGAACTATAATATGGAAATTAAATTTGATGTTTAGTCTTTAAATGTTTTCAAATCTGATTTTAAAAGTGTTGTATCTGACTACCAAAGAAAAATTGAATAGTTAGAGAAAATTGTTTTCCTATTAAAACATGAACATACAAATTACAAGACTCAAATAAAGGATTTAATATCCAAATTGTCTGAGGCTCAAGCCCAGCTTGTCACTGCTGAGGCTCAAGCCAGGAAGTATGCTATTTCTGAGCAAAACTTCCAATATATTATTGCATTATCCTCCCACTCCAAAAATCTGTTATCAAAACAAAGGATTGTTGGAGACCAATGAAATTTCTCCACCACACTCTTATTAGTCCATAAGACAACCAAGGTGTGGTACTGAAGAGCAGGAGGTCCCATCTGCCGACCCATCTTCACTTAAGTTGAAGAATGATGCAATAATAGAGGCCACCACAGGGAAGGAACAGGTAAATCAACCCACTTCTCCCAGTGAAGATCAAATCCTAACCACCAAAGCTAGAAGAAGCAGAGCTAAAGCTGCAAGAAGAACTACCAAGAAAGTGGATGGGTCTCAATTGATGATTGACCCTAAATAAAAGGGTGTATTCATCTCAGCTGGATTCCAGGTGGAAGGTAACTCTGATTAAGGAAAGGGGTGTATTACCAACAATCCTGTCCTACCAAAGGATCAGAAGTTAAAGGGAAAGGTTGCTGATGAAGATAAAAAGCACAAGAAACAACAATCTTCCAATTCCCAAAAGACTAACATTGCATGCATAATGTGTGGTCTGCAAAACCACATGGCTAAAGATTGTTACTACAATCCTGCTAGCACATATTATGCAAATAATGTTAAGAGAGAAGGAGTCAGGGAATGTTTCTCGTTTGGACCCTATCAAATGGTCCAGGTGATGAAAAAGGGAAAGTTGGTTTCCAAAGCAAGGTTGCTTTCAGAAGAATGTCATTCTTCCGAAGTGAAAATGGCTTCGGAAGCTAAAACTGCTAAAAATGAAAAGAACAAAAGAACTCCCTTGAAACCATCCTAGAAGAAGATTGCTTTAGAAGAAATGGTGGTAAAGGGTTCTTCCAAAAAGAAAGAAGCTTCGAAAGAATACCATGCTGCAAAAGCCTTAAAAGGCTCATCCTCTTTGATCGACCAAAGGATGGATTGGAAGATCATGAAAGATGTTGTAGCCCAAACCTCTTCTTCAAAGACATCCATTGAATCCCCATGTTTAACTTTGATTCAATTATGTCACTATCATTGGAAGAACCCAAGACCAACAAGGATTGGGTTTCCAATCAAAACTAATAATTTCATCTTAGGTGCAGGGGCATCCATATGACAAGAATAATAATATTTGGATTGTTGACAATGGATGCTCTAGGCACATGACAGGGAACAAATCTCTCCTACAACAATTTCAACATTATAATGGAGGTCCTGTCCAGTTTGGAGGTGAGGCCGGAGGATATATTTCTGGCAAAGGAAGTATATCCAATGGAAAGTTAAAAGTTGACAAAGTTCACTTTGTCAAATAGCTTGAACACAATCTTTTAAGTGTTTCTCAGTTTTATGATCAAAAACATCAAATGCTTTTCACAGAACATGAGTTCATTATCCTCAAACCAGGGATGACAATTCCTCCGGAATTAGTGCTTCTTAGATCTCCCAGGAAAGGGGATACGTACAAGCTAGATATGAACAACGCTCCCCCAATGGGTGAAGTATCATGCTTTCTTTCCAAAGTTGATGGTGATGAGTCAACACTATGGCACAAATGAATGTGTCATGTAAATTTTAAGACGATAAATAAATTGGCTAGACATACGTGATACATGGTTTGCCTAAAAAGGATTTTTTTTGCAAAGATAACTGTGTTGCATGACTGAAAGAGAAGCAACACAGGACATCTCAAAAATCCAAAGTTGTTAACTCTATCACCACTCCATTATACTTATTGCACATGGATCTATTTGGTCCCATAAGTATAATGAGCATTGGAAGGAAATCATACTGCCTTGTGGTTGTTGATGATTTTACAAGATTTACATGGGTATTCTTTTTAAGATCTAAAGATTAAACTACTCAAACACTAAAATCTTTTATTCTTAAAATAGAAAATCAAATTGATCACAAGGTTAAGATAATTAGAAGTGATCAAGGGGCTGAGTTTAAGAAATTTGTTCTTGACTCATTCTGTAACTCAAAGGGATTCCCTGACAATATAGTGCTCCAAGAAATCCTCAAAAAAATAGTGTTGCTAAGAGGAGGAACAAGACACTTATTGAGGCCGCTCGAACTATGTTAGCTGATTCTAAACTACCTCTAATATTCTAGGCACAGGCAGTCATCACTGCATGCTTTGTGCAGAACAGAGTTCTTGTAGTTAAGTCACATGAAAAAACCCTTTATGAGCTATGGAACAAGAGGCCACCGTTCATTGGCTTTCTAAGGTCCTTTGGCAGCAGGTGTACCATAATTAACACAAAGGACAATTTGGAAAAATTTGTTGAAAAGTAGGATAATGCTATCTTTGTTGGATACTCTTCTAGCTCTAAAGGTTATAGAGTATACAACATCAAGAATCAACAATTTGAGGAATCATCTACCATAGTTGTTAATGAGCACACTCCTTGTGTTAGGGGGAATGGACCTGATCATATTTTTGATTTAGAATTGTTTCCAAACTATTCTAAACCATCTTGTGAGAATGTTTCAGCTGGAACAGGTACTCAATGAAATTTAGAAGATACCCAATTATTTGAGTTACCCAGACCTATTCCAAGTTCTCTAAGAGCTACAACAAATCAAGCTTCCACTATTGGCAGATCTGACAGTATAACCATCTCAACGAAAAGTGGAGCTTCAACCAGTGAATCACCTGTTGTTCCTCATATTTCATCAGGTGACCCTTCATAACACTAAGCTAATGGAAGTAGCATTATGAAGGAACAGACAACTGTTAATGCTACTTCACAGCCAACAGATGATGATGTTTCTCATTCATTCAATCAGTCCTCATTGAATGAATTTGAAACAACAGCTAGACAAAGTGTTCTTGCTCCTGACCAAATTATGTCCAATCTGGATCTATCTTTGCAACTAGAAGTGATTCCTCGTCTACGAATTCAAAACACTCATCCAGCTGTGAACATCATAGGGGATGTCTTTGAAGGCATGAAAACAAGAGGACAAACTCATCATGGGAATGGCTGCCTGTACTCATGCTTCCTATCTCAGATGGAACCCAAGAAGATATAAGATGCCTTGAAAGATAGTAGCTGGTTTGAATCGATGCTAGAGGAGCTGCTTCAATTCCAAAGACAAAAGGTTTGGAACCTATGTCCGCTACCATCTGGTCAAGTACCTATAGGCACCAAATAGGTTTTTAGAAACAAGAGAGATGACAGAGGCTTGATTATCAAGAACAAGGCAAGACTGGTGGTTCAAGGATACACCCAAGAGTAAGGAATCAATTATACTGATGTCTTTGCACCTGTTGCTAGACTTGAGGCAGTTAGGATCTTCCTTGCTTATGCTGCATCCAAGAATTTCACTGTCTACCAATTTGATGTCAAATGTGCCTTTCTATATGGGGATATTGATAGGGAAGTCTACGTGTGCCAGCCTCTAGGATTTGAAGACCCACATTACCCCAACTATGTGTGCAAATTGGATAAAGCTCTATATGGGTTGCACCAAGCACCTTGGCTGTGGTATGAGACTATGTCTCTGTTTCTTCTAAAGAATGGTTACACTAGAGGTACCATTGATAAGACTCTCTTCATAAAGAAGTCTAGAAAGGATATTTTGCTTGTTCAAGTCTATGTTGATGACATCATATTTGGTTTATCAAATGACCAAATGTGTAAAGACTTTGAAAGCATTATGAAAAAGAAGTTTGAGATGAGTTCCATGGGAAAAATGGACTTCTTCCTTGGAATTCAGATAAAGCAACTGAAGGAAGGGTTCTTCATCAATCAATCCAAGTATGTTAGATGTATCTCATAGCCCTGATTGTAAGCCATCCAAGACACCCATACCCAGAAACCATAATCTATGCCCTGATTCTGAGGGGGATGATACTGATCAACATCAGTATAGGGCAATTATTGGTTCCTTGATGTATCTCATAGCAAGTAGACCCGATATCATGTTTCCCACATGTATTTGTGCAAGATAACAGGCTGCTCCAAAGGTGTCTCACCTAGCTGCTGCCAAGAGAATCCTCAGATATCTCAAAAGGAGCACCTAAATTAGGTCTCTGGTATCCCAGGAACAATAGTTTTAATTATGGACACTCTGATAGTGACTTTGGTGGCTGCAACATTGACAAGAAATCAACATGAGGAAGATGTCAATTTCTTGGTGGAAGTATCATCTCATGGCAATCCAAGAAACAATCCTGTGTCTCCACATCAACTGTTGAAGCTGAATAAGTTGCAGCTGCAAGTTGTTGTGCTCAGCTGTTGTGGATTCAAAACCAGATGTTAGACTATGGATTCAACTTTATGAGCACTCCTATCCATATTGACAACAACAGTGCTATCTCCATCACTGAAATCCTGTGAAGCACTCCAAGACAAAACATATTGATATCAGGTATCATTTCATTAGAGATATTCATGGGAAAATCTAATCAAGCTAATCAAAGTTGATTCAAATGAACAATATGTTGATCTGTTCACCAAAACTTTTGATGAGCAGAGATTTAAGTATCTCATTACAGCCATTGGAATGATAAATATTGATTAGTATACCTTTTTTGAAAACGTTTTTGAATATGTAATGTCTTATGTCAATCCAATCTAAGCCCTGTTACAAAAGGTCACTCTTTGAAGTTTTCTCTATGTATAAATCTTTCCGAAGAGGAATTAACCCTCAAAAGATGTTTTACATATCTTCCGAAGTAAAATTCCTCCAAGCATAATCTTCTTATTGGAAGAGTTTTTAGTCTCGGAAGAAGCGATTAATTACATATCAGATCTACTTTCAAAGCTTATAAAACTCTCCATTCAAAAAGCAATCTTTACTTTCGGAAGCAAAGCTTTACCTTCAGAAGTAAAAGTTGCCTTCAGAAGACAAATTACCTTCGGAAATGTTTTATACTTAGAAGAGATATTTTATTGTGTAACAGAAATCTTTTGGGCCCCACACTATAAAAAGCAAAGATTTTGTTAATGATGCCGGATTATTTAACCGAACTAAAACCTTACCGCCCCTGTCAAATCTCCCAATAAACATCACATCATCTTATCCAAACCACCTCTACCGCTATTTCACCCTCTTTTAAATAATCTCGACTATTCACTTTCATCTTCTTAACATATTTTTTACTTCCCTGAAAAAAGTTTCCTTCACTCCGAATTCACCCAAGTCCAAACTATTTCACTTTCACCTTTCACAAATGGCATTACCCTCAACACAATCAAGTCGCACTTCTTGATTCCTCAAGAGATGCCGACTTCTCTGAAATCATTTCCTTTCTTACCCAATCATCCTATTACACCGCCCTAATAGTTAATCCCACTATGTATTCTAATCACATGGTTGAATTTTGGGAAATGGTCAGATTGAAACCCAAAATGGGATTCGTGTAATTCGATCGAGCATTTGTGGTGAAGAGTTGGTCACTACTGAGCAAATCATTAGGGGGCATCTTGAGCTTCATGATGAAGGTGCCCCCACAGAGTTCCCAAAAGCAGATTTAGACAACACTTACATACAAATGGGATATGATGGAGACGTTAGCAGGTCCACTGTTTACAAGTTCAACTTTTCATACAACTAGAAGTTCCTGTTGCATGTCATTATTCTTTGTCTGTCCAATAAATCCGGGGGATGGGATCAAATTCCATACGAACTAGGGTTCTTAGTTCATGGAATGATGAGAGGCCTCAGATTCAACTACTCAAGATTTATGCTGACCAATCTTATGGGAAATTCCTGCGGGGCACATTCTTTATGTATCTCAGAGTTCTCTAGCACATTATCAACTGTGAGCTGGACCAGAGTTGGCTTGTCTGTGCGGATGCTCTGAGTGTGCCTCAAATGAGGCCAACCATCTTCAAAACTTTGAAGAAGGTGTCCACCAACTTCATTGGAAGGTACACGTCTCTGCTTCCAGGTATGACTGAGCAAATAGCTCCTGGTGACATTTCTGTTCACCCCACAGGTGATGAACCCACACGAGCAAATGCCTCCACATTGTCAACTCTACCTTCTCACCCCATCACCAGCACATACCAAAGATTCCCAAATGAACCCTTGTTTAATCTACTCTGATTGAACAAGCACCTCCTGTTCAATCCAAAAGGACTAGAGTGGAACATTGGACTCCCACTCAGTCTGAGGTCTTACCATCCTTCACATTTGAACTCAATATGGGTCTTGAGTCTCCTCACTCTGAAACCCATGAGCCCGAAACCCAAACTGAAAGCCCTCAGGGTGAGTATTTATACTCCTTTGAGCAACCACAAAGGGACAACCACACCAGAGGCTCAATGCCTGTAGGCATTGATTAAGGTCCCGGTCAGTAGGTTTACCTTCTCTATCCTTCACTGACCTTCTTTCAAAACTGATGAAGATATTACATCTCTTCATGGCAATGAAGTTGATCTAGAACACTCTATCAAAGATCAACAGAGCCTAGAGAGACCACTTACCTCTAGCCCCCATCAACAAACCTTTTACTGAGGTGAGTCCCAATGATATGGAGGGGACTCATATAGATTCCCCTGCCATTACAAAAGGTGCCAAAATGGACCTTATGGACAGTGGTAACATTTCTGATACTGAATCTGCGGCAAACGTGTCGTTTTATGACTTTGAAAGAGACATCATCAAGCAAGGGAAACCAGGGTGCCAGAAACCACATCTGGTGGTGAGGATGAACATACCAGGTATGTTACCTCATCTCCCCATGATTCTTCAAAAGAAGATGAGGGAAGAATGCAACTCATTAGCAAATACCTACTGTCTAAAGTCTCAAGTCTTGAATCCAAGGTTAGGACTTTAGAGGATTGGTCTGTCACTGAGCAACTTGAGATTGACAATCTCAAGGATCAACTAGATGAGAAACAGATTAAGAGATCTGTTAGGCATGTACCTGTTCAGGTCTCCTTGACCTCTTCCTCCAGCTCATCTAGCTCTCAAGATGATGCTACCAAAAAAGGGGAGAGTGTTCAGACACATACATCTGAGGAACAACTAAGCCAAACTTCAACTTCTAAATACTCGGCTCCCATTACAACTACCTTTTTTGAGCCATCCCAAGTTATACTGCAGATAGACCCAAGGATGCTCAGAGATCTCTGTAGGCTATTTTCCAAGTTCCTACTGAGATCCTCTCTAGATTAGCCAATCCCTAATGCAGCTATAATTTACTTTGGAGCCAAAGAGCTTCAGAGGATCAGTGCACCTTCTACCATTATGAAAGAAGTTGGTCAACCTAAGGTCCAAATGGAACATGAGATTAAATTCAAAGGGGAAATGAGGACTGATGGCCCAGCATCAGAAACAGTTGGGACAGATATTGCACTCCCTCAAACTTCAGAAGCTGAAATCAAAGTCTTGGAAGAACAAACCGAATCTTCCGAAGCTGAGATGGAAGCTGCGGAAAGACTGTTCTCCTTGTCCAAGGATCTAATCATCATAGATGGAATTCTAGAGCTGGCATCTGAGGTGAATAGTGAGAACTTTCTCAGTCAACCCTTAGCTCGGACAGTTTCACTACCTCTCTCACAATCTGAATCCTCTCTCCAAGAACCACTAAAGTCAAGCACTTCAAAAGATGATAAAGGAAAGAAGAAAATGACTGTGGAATAGCTTCAGGAAGAGGAGAGGATTGAAAAAGCTTAAAAGAAAAGGAAAACTTCCAAATGAGAAGCTGTTAGCTGCTAGTTCTAAAGCAGCTGCAGCCAACCAGGAGGCAATCAACAATAAGAAGAGGTTAGAAATCATTGATCAGCTTATCAAGCTTGGAACTACCAATGAAGACATACTCTTGCTACCATTACAGGAGCTAATAAAGCTAGAAAAGGCAACCAGGCTGTGGAATGAACAACAGAAGGAAGCGGCAAGGTTGGCCTTAGTGGAAGAAAGAGAAAGAGAAAAGAGGGAAGCTGACATGCAGCTCAGGAGGGAAAGGATAGCTTTCCTAACCTCCAAAGGTGTCTCTCTTCAAGAGCTATCTCCATACAATGATGATACGATCCTATGGCTCTTCAACAAAGAGTATGATCAACAAGAGAAAGAGAGAAAGAAAGCTGAAAGAGAGAAGTTGAGGGAAAAGAAGAAGAAAGAAGAAGAAGCAAGGGTCAGTGCGACCAAGAAGATAGGTGAGAAAGCCTGGATGAAATACTATCTCATGGCTCACGACATC
>BJCM01240280.1:0-14196 GCA_018326385.1 Flaveria bidentis | reverse complement strand
TAACCTTCAGAAGACACTGCTATGAACCAGTGGACACAAGTATGGTCTCTGACACTCCGCTGCAGACCTTTGATACTGCATGGCTTCTTCCTAAAGAGCTATGTAGTTGACCATACTTTATTCCACTGTTCACCTTTTATGATAGTACAAGTTACCAAATTTAGTTGGTGACAAAAGGTAAGTCAGGGACATGTCCTGACTACCATATATCAGATAAGACTTTATCCGAGATACCTTAAACTATAGTCTTTTAGTATAAGCTTTAGCTAAAGGATCCCAGCTGGTATCAAAGTATATCCGGCTGTAGGTAGTAATATATATAGGTTCTCTTTGTAACTCATTCCACACTACTTGTAAGAGTCTTGTATTATTGAGTTGAGAAGAAATATATAAAAGTACCTTGAAAATTACTTCGTGTGTTCTTTATTACATTCTATATTGTGATAAACTCTTACTAATTCTATCTTTACCTGAGTGTTGTTCCGGGTGAGTTTGAGAGAAAACATTGTGTTAAGTGACCAATATCGATCCTGCAAGTAGCATTGTCGTTACCATCAAAGGTCGGGGGCTTCACCTTTGAAATGCCCCATAGTTGCACCCTTTAGTAGTCACTTTTTCATACTCTTCGTCACTTTCATCATCATGAAGTACAACCTTAGGGTTTGATGGCTTCTTTTTAGATTATTCAGTCCTCTCAGTGGACTTCCCTGAATTCTTCTCATTTTCCTTCCCCTCCTTCTCAGCTTTCTCTCCATCCCTAACTGCTTTAATCACCTCAGTCACTTCTGAGGGTAACACACCCTGCATAACATTGTAGACCTCATCAGTGATAGCCTCCTTCATAGTGGATATGAGGGTGGATGATCCCTCCCCCTTCGGGTAACTATGGAGGTCCGATTCCTCGTGAATAGTCTCGGGAGCATTAGCTTTGCTCTGGGTGACACGTGGCTCAGTATTACGCCCACCACGAGCACCTCCTTGGGTTGCCTTCCTTATTTTTTACCAACCAAGACTAATTCCTATAAGATTTAAACACCAAAATGGTTATTCAAGATAATTGCTCAGATCATTATAAGTATGGTAAGTCCTTAATTAAAGTGGCCAAGTGTGATTAACTACTTACCTTACCCTCTTGTCCCAAGCAATCACTATCCTAACACAAGTGTGATTAACTACTTACCTTACCCTCTTTTCCCAAGCAATCACTATCCTAACACATGTCAGTATTCAAATCTAGAAGCACATAGAACATACAGCACACGCACATAATCCCAAATTTTACATGAAACTATTACCTGATGGCACGTAGCTACTTGGATTGGCACCCTTCATTCAGTCCCATTTTCAATTTAAGTTTAGGTTTTGAAAATAGTTTTCAATTCTCTTAAATTTGGCTCTGATACCAACTTGTAAGGCCCCATTCCCGGGAAGCCTCACAGTTGGTTAATCATAGCATAAAATCAGTTTAATAACGAAAACATTGCAGCGGAAATAGTTAGACATTCATTTAAAACTTAGAAACCATATTGTATTCATACATTTGTCTTTTAATTGAAAACAAAACGTAGTAATTCTTCTTATATTACAATAAACGATTTCATAAACAGGAATGCCATCCATAGCTCCCAGGTAGCTCTGTGGTGCCATCCTCAGCATCAGCATTTACCTGCCAACTATTATGCATAAAAGTCAGCTTTGCTGAGTGAGTTCTAGTTTTAGGTAAATAAGAAAATATAACTTTATACTTCATATAATGACCAAGCATACATAATACATAACATTTTCATCTTAATAAGCATGTTCATTATCTTTCATTCTTTCATATCTTTCACTTCATCATAAACGAGATTGCACAAAGCAAGAGCTCCATGTTAATCGATAACGAATGTCGATCCCTGTCGGTACACATCATCATGGTAGCTAACCCCCGACAGTTGATACACACTGCAAGGCACATAGCCTGCTCATGAATACAGATCAATCATAATACATCAGACTCACATAAGTGAAGTCCATCATAGTGCTTGCAAGACTTTTCATCATCAAACGGGCCCGGGGGTAACATTCATTAAGTTTCACTTTTCATTAATATCATCTTCCACTTTAATATATATAATACTTAACTTATTATGTACACAACATACAAAGTACTAGTCATCATAAAACATAACCGACCCTCCGCGGGATAGCGGGGGTTCGGGGGTGGCAGCCCCTGACAGCGGGGTCCTAGGGGCGGCAGGCCCTAGTGGGGTCCAAGGGGCAACGCCCCTAGCTGGAGCCAGGTTGACCTGGAAAATTTTTTATTTTTAAGTATTTATATAACATATTTCCTTATAGGAAAATCGATCTTCCCGTTAAAACCTTATAAAAACTCGATCATTTAAAAACGTAAATTTAGTATGCATAATAACCCTAAAACATGGAAAAACATGCAAATAAGGGGATCTAGAATTCACCTGGATACCAAGACCAACTTCTAAACTAAGCTAACAAGGCTAGGGTCACACTACACAGCCTACAGATAAGTTGACACTTAGAAGGGTTAATTTCTGCCTAAATTCGCTGCCAGAAAAGCAGTTTCGCTGCTAGTTTCGCTGACAGTTTCGCTGCTAGTTTCGCTAACAGTTTCGCTGCCAGTTTCGCTGACAGTTTCGCTGCCAGTTTCGTTGATAGTTTCACTGTCAGTTTCGCATGGCAGTTTCGCTCCAACTTTCACTGGAATTCCATGGCTGCGAAATTATCTACGAAACAATAGTTTCGCAGAAAATCCACAGTTTCATAGTTTGAATATGCAATTTCGCTGGATGCTTACATAGTTTCGCAGATCGCATAAAATTTTCAAACCAGCCGGTTTTTAACCCAAAATCGCAACTTTTTACGTCCAATCTCTTAGTTAATCATCCATGAGGCTATATCTAAGCATTTTACATGTTTTCATACATAAAAATGTGACCTTTATGCGATTATTTGCAACTTTTCAAAACCCAAAACCATAGTATCTGGGTTCGATCTATAGAAGGGTTTAGAGGCTGATTCTTACATGGATTTGTTGCTTCTTTCTTATGGTTTTATGCTCAATCATTTAGATCTTCAATCCCTTAACCATTGAAGCTTCAAATCTTGAGTTTTCTTCACTTTCTCTCTCTACTTTCTCTCTCTACGAATTTTGGTGGCTAGGGTTCAAGTGTGGAAGATGGTGGTTGATTGGGTGGGTTTGAAGGTTGATTATGGGCCCTAAATCACTTAGGCTCTTGCCCAAAATCCTAATTAGCCCATAACCCATTTCCTTCCTTTATTAAATACCCACAAATTAAGCCCATTATCCTCGATAACTCGTTTTGACTTTTCGGGGTGTTACATTGGACACTTCTTGTTTAGATGTTTTTACTTCTTTAACAAATTTTATTGTTTGAACATTTTTAACATGTTTAGCCTTTCGTTTATTTGGACTGTGACGTGAAGCACGTGGATGGTTAACTGGTTTGGTCGTTTTGGGATCAGAAATAGACATGTTTGAACCTGACTTTACCTTAACATCTTCAAATTGTTCATCCAAAATCACAATAGGCATCTTACCTTTAGATTTTAAAGTAGCCTCCTTCTGTTTAGTGACAAAATCCACCAGTTTACTTGTGGAATCCGAATCACTAACTAGAGGAGTGGACACCACATGATCCTTAATTGGATTGTTATTTACTAGTCTACATTTAGCATTTAACATGATCTCATGTGGTTGTGGAACCACATTGTAACCCAACCCCTCCCCTTTATTTCGTTCTTTCACTAAGTGTTGAACTATGTGAGAAGAACTGGTCCAACTGTGGTGTTTTTGTTTAAATGAGTTGACTTCGACTTCTAAAAGTGCTTTTTCATTCTTAGTTTCTTCCAGGGAGTTTAAATTGAACTTTATATCATTAGCTTGATTAAAAGCAACAACCTCGGTTCCCTTAGTTGTTTATTTAAAAGTTCAATTTTCTCTTTATAACTATGCTCATTTTGTTTTAAAATCTGATTAGCTTCTGTGCACAGTTGTAAGTCATTTACTAAGCTATCATTATGGTCTAATGACCTAGCAAATTTTAAAACTATGCTTTCTCTAAATTTGTTACATTCATTACAAGCATAATTTTCAAAGAGTTGGTCTTTTGTATTACCTGTGAAGACTCGGTTGAATCAGCCATCAATGCAGAGGTAGACTCTTTGGATGCTGGAGGTTCTAAACATGTTGTTCTGAGATCTTCTTCAATCAGGTGATTGACCACATTCGCAGTGTCTTCATTAGCAGACATCACTAGTTCAACTGTGATTTCACTTTCACTTGCAGAGTCATCATCCAAACACTTGACATGGGCAATGTTCTATTCACCCGGAGACACAAAACTGAAGGTCCAATCCTGTCCTTCGTCACCTTGAGCAGTCAAGGCCTTTGTCTCTTTGCTTGACGAGCTAGGCCATTCGGGGATTTGTCTTGACGGTTGAAAGATGAGAAAGGATTCCCGTTACCTGTCTTCTTGGGCTTTACACATTCACGTTTGAAATCCACTTTTCTCCACAGTTAAAGCAGGTAACTTTGTTTTTGTCGAAACCAAAAGTAGTGTCTTTTGTAGCTACGAAGTTCTGTCCAGTCTTTTTCACAAACTTCTTTGCTCTCCTGACAGCACTTGCCAAAGCCCATATTATATCCATTCTCTATAGTTCATTCTCATCCACCTGCTTATAGTCTTCATCGGCCTGATGGCAATTACCAATTTTTCCTGCAACTAGACCATCATAAGAATGAATGACTGCTACTAAAAGGTCCATATGCTCCTTTGCAATCTCCAAAGTAATATTTCCGAGATTCTTGGTCTTCAACTTTGTAGCATTTGCTTCAGGAACAATATATTGGGTACTAGATGACCCTGACATTTCAGATCCTAAAGTTGTGGTTTGAGCAGGAGCGGCTGAACTAGACACAAATGTTGTTTGAAGAGGAGCTCCTGACCTGGTTGGAGTGGGAGAGGAGTTATAAAGTGAAGGATTTTGATCATAGAATCCTTTCTGTGACCTGTACTTCATCCTTAGTTCCTCCTCCCTCAATTTTAGGATGAAGTCGTTTATGTCTACTTTTTCTAGTATATTGTTCTGTCTCAAGTTAGACACAAATGAGTCCCACTTATCTAGCAAACCATCATCAAAGCTTGACACTTTTTCTTCCATTGACGTTGTGACCCCATGAGTGTGCAGCTCACTCATTAAATGGTAGAACCTGTCTATGACATCATCTTAGCTTTCTTACCCCATTGAAGAGAAGTTATCAAACCCCTTTTTCAGAGCCTTTGCCTTTAGAGCTTTCAACGTTGCATTCCCGTCGTATCATTTCTCCAAAGCTTCCCATAACTTCTTTGCCTGTTTGTTCTCAGAAAACTGATGGAATATGTCTTTTGGTATTGAGTGAGTCAACAGGGCATAAACCTTCTTTTCAGCATTGTACTTTGCATTCTGGCTATCAGTCATACCACTAAAGGTTAATTTAACACCATCAGTGCCAACCGGCATACTATAACCTCTCTCAATAGATTCCCAAAGGTTGGGATCAACTCCATTAAGATAGATCTAGAATCGCTGCTTCCACTGTGGGTAATCATCTAACGGTATAAGTTTAGGTGGTTTATTGTGATTCCCAATTTCATTTTCGAGAAGCAGAAGGTTCTGGATTCTAGAGTCCCTTCCGGCAGTAAACGCAGAGTACTGATCTTCCATCTCTTTAAATATTGAAGTTTTGAACTTCAAAACTTGTGCAAATGGACAGATGCGAATGAGTCAATCGTGTGATTGCACAAATGCGGATGGCCAATGCGGAGGACTCAGTCGTGCGAATGAAAGGTGCGAATGAATTCAATCGTGCGATTGGATTCAGTCGTACGTATTGAGTGTGAGATTTGAGACAAGCGAATGGTGTTGTTCAGTCGTACGAATGAGTAAGCGACTAAGTTCAATCGTATGAATGGGGTGTGCGATTGTGTTTAGTCGTGCAATTAAGCCAATCGTGCGACTGAAGGTTGTTGTTTTTGCAAAATTGAAGGTTTGTGACACTTTGACACAAAACACGAATTTTCAAGAACCCTAATCTACCGTATGCCGAAAAACGTAAACTTTTAGACTTGGAGACGTCGAAAACACTGTTTTACTAAAAAAGGTGACTCTTTTGAATGAAAAATGTGATTTTTACACCGAAACTAATTGCATCACATGCAAAATCAAGAGCCAAAGCTCTTATACCACTTGTTAGGACCGTGTACGTACGGAGTACTAACTGATAATGCGTGAAACCAGATCAAATAGTGCGGAATCCTATTTGATTGGCGATCCAATCAGTGAGAATGCTGTTTCGATCAATCTAACGATTAATGAAACGTTAAGAATGATTAGAACACGATCAACTGAGAACTATGAAGTTAGAACAGGCTCTCTAGAGTCTCTGAACGGCTAGGGTACGTATATGTGTCAAAAGTCTTGAAATGTTATGTTTTTCCACGAATTAGGTGGTATTTATAGGTTAGGGTTTTTCAATCATACGACTGAACCATTAGCATGGTTCAGTCATGCAACTGAATCATGCGATTGATTCATACGCACAACTGAAGATTCAGTCATGCGACTGAGTCAATCTCATGTCTCAATCGTGCGACTGATCCAGTCTCCTGGTTTAGTCATGCGACTGGTCCATTAGCATGAAGTATTCATGCGTATGGTCCATTAGCATGGTCCATTCGCATGAAGACTTCATACGATTAAGTTTTAACACATTTCTCAATCATTATTGACTAAGAACTATGAACAATAACCTCAAACCTATATAGTTAATTCAATATACTTTATTACACAATAACAATGAAACATTAAACATTATAATCATCAATCACATATTGTATTTCATTCAATTCATCCATTATATATATGTAGGACATGACAAACATTTTACATTAAGCTCCTAAACTAGGTACATATGTATCAACAGAACTCAAGTTCTTTCTGGGATTCAAGTGAAGCAAGTTGAAGATGGCATCTTCATAAGTCAATCAATGTATGTTCAGGACATACTTAAGAGGTTCAACATGACTGACTGCAAGGTAGCTAAGACACTCATAATAAGAAACCACTCCCTTAGGCCTGATCTTAAGGGGGAGTGTGTGGATGAACACCTTTACAAGGCTATGATTCGGTCTCGTATGTACCTTACAGCTAGCAGGCCTGATATCATGTTTGTCACATGTGTTTGTGCAAGATATCAAGACAACCCCAAGATGTCACATCTTGTCACTGTCAAAAGAGTTTTAAGATACCTAAAAGGTGCCTCAACACTTGGCCTTTAGTATCCAAAGATTTTTAACTTCCATTTGTATGCATATATAGATAGTGATTATGGTGGATGCAATATGACTGCAAAGTCTACATCAGGGGGATGTCAGTTTCTTGGTGGAAGGGTTGTCTTATGGCAATGCAAGAAGCAATCATGTGTCTCTGCATCAACTGCTGAAGCTGAATACATTATTGCTGTAAGCTGTTGTGCTCAAGTACTTTGGATTCAAAATCAGATGTTGGACTATGGGTTCAACTTTAAAGAGGCTCCCATTCACATATACAACAATAGTGTCATCTCTATTATAGAGAATCATATGCAACACTGAAGGACTAAACACATCAATATCAAATATCATTTGATTATAGATAACTTTGAAAAGTGATTGATCAAACTAGTCAAGGTTAACACAAATGAACAATATGCTGACTTGTTCACTAAAGCTTTTGATGAGTAGAGATTTAAGTAGCTCATATCAGCTATTGGGATGATTAACCTTGAGTAGCTTTTTTTTAAAACTAATTCATATTATTTCTAAAAATCTGTGTGTCCTAATTTGTCTATTTCATCATCTTCATAAGCTCTTGTTTTTCTTGGGTGAAAATCTTTTAGAAGACTTTCTTTAGATTTTTGAAAAACTAGATCTTTTCTGTTCTTCAGAAGAGAATTATGCTTTTAAAACAAACATCTGCTTAAGTAAAATTGCCTTCGAAAGAAATTTCTAAAATATCTTAAGTACTTGAATGTTTTCAAGGACAATTTTCTTTCGAAGCAAATTAACTCTCAGAAGCTTTATTCTTAGTTGAATAAAGTATCCAAGCCTTAATTCTCTTCCGAAGCAAAATTTTCAAAACTCTCAGGAATATCTTTCGAAGTCATTTTGGCTTCGGAAGCTTTTTATCAAAACTTCTGAAGACAAATTACCTTCGGAAGATTTTCGACTTTCAAGAAAATTACTTTTTGAGCAAAAAGCAAACTACTTTTTTAGAGGTGGGATCGACATCCAGATTTAAAATTTTGTCCTCTTTCATTAACTTTATCTTAAATCCATTTCATATATAAACCCAATGGTTCCCCGCTTTCTTTATCATCTTTATCTTACTCCAGACCTAAATTCCCAAAATCCTCTCTACAACCGCTTTTGTTCTTCTTTTCTTCCACCACTAAGCTTTCTCAAATGGCCAACCTTAACCGTAGAAATGAGCCAAACTTTTCCATGCAGTTACATAGGCAAAACAGTCAGGTTGCTCTGTTAAACTCTAAGAAAGATCCACATTTCTCAAATGTTTGTCAATTCTTGACTCTGTCAAACTACTCAACCTCCCTTACCATTGATCTTGTTCTTTATGAGGATCATTTTCTTAACTTCTAAAGTTCTGTCTAGAGGTCATCCTAGATGGGGAGAAGGCACTATACGCTACAGTGCAGGGGAGGACAATCTTCATCACTCCAGCCATCATAAACACCCATCTTCAGCTGGATGATGAGAAAGGTGAGTTGTCCTTTCCTAAAGAAGTTGTCAACCAATCCTTCCAATAGATGGGCTATGAGGGGGATTTCTCTATAAAGACCATCCGGAAAGAGAAGGTCTCATCCCAGTGGAAGTACTTACTACATGTGGTCATCCACAACTTGTCTAACAAGCATGGGGGTTGGGACCAGATTCCTGAAGATCTCTCCTTCATAGTACATGGGAAGGTTCAGGGGGTCAAGTTCAGGTACTCCTAATTTTTTTACAAATTTGCATGCTAACTTAGACTCCTTAGAGTATTACATGTTTCCTAGATATGTTTAACACATTCTCAACTATGAATTGTTCTCACAGTTGAGAGAAACAAGAAATATTCTTAAATTGGGACAGATGAAGCCCAAAATCTTTAAAATTTTTAAGAAGCCAACTGTTGGGTTCTCTAGGGTAGAAACAACCCTGGTCCTAAAAATGTTAGAGCTCATTGCTCAAGGTGATAACCTAGCAACACAAGTTAATGTTGAACCCACACCTTCTACCTCTTAACCACAAAGACCACCACAAATCACCCTCACCTACCAAAGAAGATCCAAACGAATCCCTGCACAAGCTATTTAGTCTGTGCAGGCCCCCATACTACTACCCACACAAGAGGAAGTGGACACTTGAGCTCCCACTTCTTGTCAGGACTGTGTACGTACGGAATACTAACAGATTCTGCATTTATACTGAATCAAATAGTGTGGAATCCTCTTTGATTTGCGATCCAATCAGTAAGAACAATTACCCGATAGATATAAGATTTAAACTAAATGTTATGAACGAGTAGAGATCGATCAGGATTGATTTATGAAGCTGGACAGGCTTCCTTGGAAGTTCTAGATGGCTAGGGTTCATAAGAGTATCAAGTGTTTCTCAAGTGTTACGTTTTTTCACGAATTAAGTGGTATTTATAGGTTATGGGTTTACAATCGTACGACTGAACCATTAGCATGGTTCAGTCGTGAGACTGAATCAAACCATTGATCCATACGCACGACTGAAGGTTCAGTTGTGCAACTGAGTCAATCTTATGTCTTAATCATGCGACTGATCCAGTCTCCTGGTTCAGTCGTGCGACTGGTCCATTAGCATGATGTATTCATGTGTATGGTCCATTAGTATGGTCCATTCGCATGAAGACTCATACGACTAAGTTTTCACACATTTCTCAATCATTATTGACTAAAAACTATGCACAACAACCTCAAACCTATATAGTAAGTTCATTATACTTTAACACACAATAATACTATGAAATATTAAACATTATAAACACCAACCACATATTATATTTCATTTAACCCATTCATTACATATGTGTAAGACATGAAAGACTTTTACATTAAGTACATAAACTAGGGACATATATATCAACAAAATCCCCCTTGGACCTAGTTTACTCTATTGTTTGACATCTTTCATATGCTCTTCAAACTTCTTGTACTTTTCCTCTCTTGTGACTCCTGCGTGTATTTCAAACGCAAAATAGAGTCATATCACATTTTGGAATTGGATGGCTTGTACAATATACTGTGTGTCATAGAACAGTGGCCACTTGTATAGAGTGTAGACATCTTTAGCTGACAAGTTGGTAAGCCACAATGGGTCAAATACCCTGATAGTTTCCATTCTGCCCTCTCTGTTCAGATATGACCGCTTCACCTGTCCTCCAGTCATAATACCACCATTTGAAATATGGAGTGAAGTCTTGAGGCATTTCCCGTAAAGGAATCTTAGACATCATGCGTGGAGGACTCCACTTCAGCACTACTTTCGGCTTCCCAGATATACGGTCAATTTCAGATCTACGGATGTACCTCTTCGGTTGTTGAGGTCTAAAGTTTACCCACTTGGTGTGGTATTCTTTCTTCAACGCAGCTTCAAACCAACCTGACATCTTCCTTGGATTTGCGTACTGCAGATCTAAGCACGCCAGTCAGTTGAACTCAAAACCAGGAAGAGTCTTAAGATCATAAGGATATCTGAAGTACTTAATCCCCTTCTCTCTTTTTATTGCATAAATATTTAAGTCCTCAAAATAGGCCCACACAATTATTTTCCCCGACACCTTCTGATGTTTCTTGACTTTGTAGAGTTTGGTGTAGGCATTTTGCTTTGGAGTCGTGCGCTGGGCTCTTATTTTAGCAAAACAAGCTGCCCATTCAGCCTTCTTGATATCAACATTTGTATTCGAGACTTGGGCTTGCTTTTCATCCTTTTCCTTTTCCTTCTCCATTTCATCCAACTTCTCAAATGTAGCACTACCGAAAGTATCACCCAAGTTGAGTATCACATTTCCCTCGCGGTCACTGTATACTGGATAGTGTTCAGAAGTGACATCCTCTATCTCTATTTCATCAACATCTTTCAGATCATCATCACTTATAACATCTATCTCTGGAGCATCTTTGACAAGCTCGTCAGGATTCAGTCTGAACATCTCAACAAGTTGCTCGTTGGTCAGATCATGTATAATTTCTCCTTCTTCAGGAGTGTAGCTCACTGACCTTCTAACGATCCCTTGCAAATCAAGAAACATGGTTAATTGAGACTTGATTTGCTGAAGGGGAACAACATCATATTCATCCTGGTGTGGTGTTTTATCTGCTTGATTAGATACTAATAATATCACACATAAGTCATTTTATAAAACATTAAGACATAAACATACATAAGTGATCAATAATTACATTAATGTAATACATAATTCAAGTACAAAAGTTTTAAATACAAAACATCTAGTCATTACTTTTATCTTGAATCGCAGGTTCTTCAACAGGAGGAGCGGAGGATGAGGCTCCTCGATCTTGGCTATGTTTGGCACGCCTCTCTTGAGCTTGAGGAGAGGCTGATGCAGCAGCATCGCCTTCCTGATCATCGTCATCTTCTCGATCCTTTCCGCTCGGTCCACCCTCTCCAATCTCATCCTCAGAGTCATCTTCATCCTTTTCATAATCATCATCATCATCGTCATCATCATCACCGTCCTTGATCTTCAAAGGCTCGCTCTTAGATCCTTTAAGCTTTAGAAGTATCTTTTTGTTCTTCTTTTCAAGCTCCTCAATCCTCTTCACCGAAGCCAAGACCAGCTCATTTTGACAGGTAAGTCCATGGTGGGCTCGACTTAGAGCTCTCTCATACCGGTCACTCTTCTCACTTAGCTCCCTGATTTCCTAAGCTTGAGCTGCATTCACCTCCATCAGCTGGTTGAGTTGTGCACCTCTTTGCTCATCAGTAGCCAGCAGCTTTAGAACAATACGGTTGAGGTTGGCTATTTGTTCCTCTAACCGATTGTGGGGTAGGGAGGGTCCAGCGGTGAATAGAGTGTAAGTGGACGGACCGGCTTGGTGAGTTGTGGTGGTAGTAGTGGATGTGGTGAATATGGGAGGTGGAATGTGTGTGGGCTGTGATGGAGTGGCTGTGGTGGAGTGGTTGTGGTAGTGGTGGTGGGATGAGAGATAGTGGTAGTGGGTGGAGTGGTGGTGGTAGTGGTGGTAGGAGGTGTGGTAGTGGTTGGAATGGTGGTGGTACTAGTAGCTTTGGGGGTGGAGATAGGAGGTGTGGTTGTGGTGGTAGCTGTGGAAGTGGTGGTGGGAGTAGTGATTAGGGTGATCCTCTGCCTCTTGGTCTTCTTCCTGTAGGGTTGGGCCATTCTTTTCTTCCTTGAGCCCTTGGAGACAGAGGCCCCCCTTGAGCCGAGTGGCTGGTCTGGGGTGTAAGTAGGATCAATGTAATCTGTAGCACCACCTTTTGACCCAGCCTGGCATCCACCAACCGCCGCTTTACCTCTCTTGGTGGCCACAACCCTACTGCTAAATGTCCTCACGAGAGGCTCCTCATCTGACTCATCATCTTTATCTACCTGAAAATCGGGGTGGATTAGAGCCTGCTCGGATCCACCAGGAGTGTCACCGCCTTGACCATCACCATGGTCGTCGTCATCCTCCTCTGTATCATTAGTGGGTAGCCCAATCAGCTCGACATCTGAGTCACTCTCATCATGATGCCACTTCTTGTGAGAAGGCACCACATAATCAGCACTTGCCAAGTGCCCGAACAGTCTCCTGACAGGGGGCTTCACCTGATTCCCCATGTATACTTTCATCCTACCCAAGGTGGTATCATCCATCACCTCGAGTACCATGGCATCTTCTTTCTCCTTTGGCAAAGATGGAAGCTTCTCATCAATAATAAGCTGTAAGAACTGAGGGTACATGCAAAAACCCTCCTTACCCTTAGCCTCAAGGTTCTCTAATAAGTAAGAGAATATCATGTTGGAGAAGCTGAAAAGATGGTTCAGCACTAGTGTAACGTACGCATTCTGGATTTGGTTAGATAGATCATCAAATCCACCCCTCCTTGATGCTATGCACTTCAGAATGACATGGGCCAGGTACTTGAACTAGGGACATAGGTTGCTTTGGTTGAGCACACATGAGTTGATGTCCCTAGTATACTTCATCCGTAGAAAACAACCCTTTACTGTCAGAGGATGTAACTTGGTCGGGTGGGCATCATCATCACCCAGATCTAGTACCCGTCTTAGATCAGCTGTAGTAACTTCAATCTCTTGGCCAAAAATCAAGCTCCGTATACAGTAAGGCTCAGCAGAACTGTCAACTAAAGCACATTCCCAGAAGGCCTACTGTAGAGACTGATAGGGTGTGCAAGGAGCAGAGATAGCTTTGTAGATCCTCGACCTCCTCAAAAAAGCAATAATCCTAGCAAACTCGGTAGCATTCCGAGTGGTCGTATCCAAGTGAGCACAGATGTTGTGCTTGGTTTTGATAGTCCACCTATCAGCTATGCTTCTATAACACAAGACACATATACATTAGATTTGTGCATAACATAAGACAGTTGAAATTAAACTGTCTGGTTCAATCATGCGATTGAACCATACGACTGAGTTCAGTCGTGCGATTGAGCATGCGGCTGAGTTTAGTCGTGTGATTGAGCTTGCGACTGAACTTAGTCGTGTGTTAGGCCATACGGTTGATTCAATCGTGCGACTGAACTCATACGCCTGGTTCATTCGTGCGATTGAGTCATACGCCCAGCTCAATCGTGCGATTGAAGTTCATCAGCATGTCCATTAGTATAACTCTCTGTTTGACACTCTAAATCCAATTTTTGACACTCTAAATGTACGTTGTGTATTGGCTCATTAGATTCGCAACCACTCAAAATAACACCTAATGTTCTTTAAGTCAACGATTATGTCCATTTAGGTGGTTTATTTTGTAGAGTTTGTCTAAGTTCTTGTTTTGAATGTTTTCGGTCATTAGGGCTTTATTAAACGGGACATTGAAGTCGATTTTGGTCTCACATTACCTGTAGACAC
>BJCM01240277.1:0-15431 GCA_018326385.1 Flaveria bidentis | reverse complement strand
ATAATATTATTTGAAGTGTTATTTAAGTAAGTTAGATAACATCAAATAATAATAAGAGTGTATAACTTATACAATTAAATGGTTAATTGTATAACTAATTAGATGACTAAGTTTAATATTATGTGTGTTTTGTTTAAGGGGGGAAACCCTTTTAAAATGAAATTTTCGGCCGCCCCCCCCTTAATTGATTGGCTCCTTTCTTTTCTTGAAAACACACATCATTTACTAAGTCTTGCACTCAACAACTCTCTTCTCTCAATACATGCAAAAGAACACAAAAACACCCTTAATTGATTGGTTTTGCAGACCACACATTATACATGCAACGTTAGTCTTTTGGGAACCTGAGGATTGTTATTTCTTGTTCTTTTTCTCTTGATTAGCAACCTTTCCTTTTAACTTTTGATCCATTGGTAGGTCAAGAGTGTTGGTACTACACCCCTTTCCTGAATCAGAGTTACCTACCACCTGTAATCCAGCTTAGATGAATACACCCTTTTGTTTTGGGTTAATCATCAGTTTGGACTCAGCCACTTTCTTGGTTGTTCTTCTTTCTTCTTTAGCTATGTTTCTTCTTGCTTTGGTGGTTAGAATTTGATCATCACTGGGAGAAGTGGGTTGATTTACCTGTTCCTTCCCTGTGGTGGCCTCTATTATTACATCATTCTTTAACTTAAGTGAAAATAGGTTAGCAAATGGGACCTCTTGCTCTTTAGTACCACATCTAAGTTTTCTAATGGACTCATAAGAATATGGTGAAGCAATTTCATTGGTCCCCAACCCTCCTTTCTTTTGATAACAAATTTTGGAGTGGGAGGATGATGCAATAATAGCTTGGAAGTTTTGCTCAGAAATGGCACATTTCCTGGCTTCAGCCTCAACAGTGACAAGCTAGGCTTGAGCCTCAGACAATTTGGATTTTAAATCCTTTATTTGAGTCTTATAATTTGTGTGTTCATGTTTTAATAAGGTCACAATTTTCTCAAACTCTTCAATTTTTCTTTGATAGTCAGATTTAGCCCTTTTAAAATCAGATTTCAAAATATTTAGAGACTCAATATCAGATTTAATCTCCATATTATAGTCCTGATACAATTTAACCTTAGCAATACATGCAGGAGTACAAAGATGTTCATATACCTTATTGTCATCTATTCCTGCCATGAGTGCTTCAGTAGGAGTCACATCCTATACATAAAGCTCCAGACAAATTCTTGAGCCATTGTAACTGTCTCTGTTGACTTTCCAGAGGGCTTTGATGTAGAGGGATGTGTGGAGGCCTCTGGGGTTCCTGGATTTGAATTGGGAGCCTTGCATTCCCTTGTAAAATGACCAAGTTGGTTACAGTTGTAACATTTGGCCTTGGTTTTGTCAAATCTATATTTGTTGTTGGTTGGGTTCTTGGGAAATTGCCTTCCAGTTCTCTTGAAGAACTTCTTTGCTTTGTAGGTTAAAAGAGCCATTTGTTGGACAATGTCCACATATTCTAGATCATATGGACTGAAGCACTCTAGATCATCAAAGCAGTACTGAAAATCACTATAGTGTCCACTTCCTAAGACAAAGGCACAATTGTCCTGAAAGGAACTATGTAGAGCCTATTGATACCTTGGAGTCTCAGGAAATATAATATATGGTCCAGATAAGCAGGATGGCTATTGGGTGTATGTTAGGTACTGTTGAGGTTGTGTGGGTCCTGAGCCTTTTGCAACCATCAAAGCTTTGCTAGCAGGAAGACTCAGGGGTTTGCTTGTCTGATAGCCCCTCTTGCTCTCCATCTTCAAATGGTATCCATCAAGGATGCCATAGAGTTCAGTCATAATGAGGCGTTCTGATTTTTTGTTCTCTTGATAGAGACACAGTAGAACGTCCACTCATTAGGGAGGGCACTCATGAACTTTCTCGTGAGGTCACTAAGTTCAGGAGTAATTCCCATAGACTTAAGGGAAGAAATGAGGTCCATGTACCTGAAGTATTGCTTGTTGAGGGTCTTTCAAGCAATATAGGTGAAGTTCTCAAACTACTACTTTAGCGAGTCCTTCTTGGAGTCATTTGAGCTAAAATACATTTGAGCAAGTGCATCAAATAGTTCTTTTGCTGACTTTCAATGATTAAACACCACAATGATGGAGTTGGGTATTACAGTCATAAGAGTAGTCATTGCATTGCTATCAATGTGCATCTTCTTCTGGTCCTCATAAGAGTAATCTTCAACAGCCATTTCTATCATGGCCCTGTTTCCACCTGGTGCAGCCACCTTAGGTTTATACGGGCCATTGAAAATGGACATCCACATCTTGTTGTCTTGATACCTGATGAAGCCTTCTACGCATCTGCTCCATGACCTGAACTTTTTAGGAGTGATGATAGGAGCTTTAGTCATGGTTCCCATCTTCACTTCAGACTTTTTGAGGGCCATTTTGAGTGAGGTGTAAGGAGGAGTAAAAAACATGTTGATTTGGATGGTAAGATCTCACAATCAAGAGCCTAAGAATCTCTGATACCAATGGCAGAATCAGTTTATGTCACTTAACACTTGGTTTTTCTCTCAAACTCAATTATACTACACTCGGATCAAATGAAGCAGAGTCTCTCTTAAGACTTGAAAATAGTATAATAAGTAACAATGAACACAAGAAGATAATTCTCAAGGCACTTACATATATTGCTTCTCAACTCAAAAGTATTACAAGATTCTTACAAGCATATTACATTAGATACAATGAGTAACTATATATAATACTACCTACAGCCGGATATACTTTGATACCAGCTGGAATCCTCTAACTAAAGCTAATACTGCAACGCTATAGTTTAAGGTATCTTAGATAATGTCTTATCTAAGATATGGTAGTCATGACATGTCAATGACTTACCTTTTGTCACCAACTAAAGTTGGCAACTGTGTTAAATAATAAAGGTGCACAATGGAATAAAATATGGTCAACTACATGGCTTTTGAGAAAATGCAATGCAGTATATCAGAGGTCTGCAGCGGAGTGTCAAAGACACCATACTTATCTCCACTGGTTCATAGTATTGTCTTCCGAAGCCACTTATACTTCGGAAGAGGCTACTTCTTCAGAGGCTTGAGGACTTCTTCTTTTCTTCATACTTCGGAAGTTGACATTGGATCTTTTCTTCTCAGACTTGATCTTCAGAAGTGAACACTTTTGACTTCGGAATTAGAGTTTGTCTTTGGAAGTTAATCTTGCACTTTGTCTTTGGAAGAACTATATTTCCTTCGGAAGTTCCACACTTAGCTTCAGAAATCTTTTAGTAGGTGCACCAAAATACTCTAAGTTATTTGGTTTTTGTTGCACCAGCCTTCTTCTTGATCCAATATAGCGAAAATGGTGGCTAGACTCAATCCAAACCAAACTACAATAAGAGGAATCCCTAGAATGAGAAGCCAAATCAGCAAGTTGTAGTTGCTGTTGAAAAAGGATGCTTTGACTGGAGCTTTCAGGTGGAAGATGCATCTCCAAATTAAGCAATCATGGCTGACCATGATGAAGCCAAGGTATTGGAACATCTTTGCACTCCTGAATGTATTGCTAAAGTTAATAGATACATGTCCTACAACTTAAAGATGAGATCTGATCTTGAGTCCTAGAACATCTTAAAATCTGATTTCAAAAAGGTTGTAAATGATTATAAGTTAAAGATAGAGGACTATGAGAAAACCATTTTAGTTCTTAAACATGAGCACCCCAATTATAGGACTCAGATCAAGGAGCTCATAACCAAGTTGATTGAATGCCAGGCTGAGCTTGTGATTAGTAAAGCAGGGCAGAAAAATGTGTTCTTAAAGAAGACACCTTCAAGAACATGATATCCTCATCCTTGCATGAAAAAGTGTGTTATCAAAATAAACAGGGACTGGGATCTTGTGAGATAGCTCCTCAACACACAATCTTGTTTGTAAGATCTCCTAGGTGTGAACTTGTGAAGATGAGGTTCCCCTCATACATCCCTAGATTGAAGAGGATGAAGAAGAAATGATGAAGATTGGCTCTGAGAGGAGTGAAGAAGAGCATGTTAAGAAGGGTCATCATCCCTCTGAGGAGGGTAAAGCTTTTAGGATGACTAAGTCCAAAAGGAAAAACTTGATCAGAAAAAGCAAAAGAAAAGCAAGGAAGGCTTAGGAAATCAAGGCCACCTTTAGCTCTACACAGAAATAAGTCTTTGTTTCTGCAGGATTTGAAATGGTTAAAACTAAGGACTCGAACTTGAACACCAACAACAAGAGTTCTCATTCATATCCAAGTCATCCCATCACCGTGAAGATGGCTGATAAGTTGTTCACCACTGTCATACAACATGAACCATCAAGCTCAAAGGTAGTTCTATCCCCACAAGAATTGCCACATCATCTGAAAAGATGAAGATGGAGATTGAAAGTGATCAAGTTAAGGATTGTTCTCAGAAGAAGACTCCTAGAAGGAAGAAAATGTATCGTGTTATGTGTGGGAGTACCTCTCATCTTGCTAAAGATTGTATCTACAATCTAAAGAGTACTCTCCACAACACAAAGAAAGAAACTTCTAAGAGTCTATAGAAGAAGAAGAAAGCTTCGGAAAGAAAATCTGTTTTCTTCAGAAGCTCCAAAATGAAGATGAAGACAAGTGGAAACTTGCCTTTGGAAGAAACTATGGTCTCGAAAGAAAGGAATGCTTCCGAAGTACTAAAGCTTGATATAGTGAAAGCAAGATCTTCTGAAGGCCCAGTCATAAAAACATCCAAAGTCAACAAAACATCCGGGGTATTGAAGGTCAAGTCTAAGCTTCTAAAGGTGGTATGGAAGACAAAGAAAGACCAAATTGCCCAAAGTACTTCATCAACATCAGCAAAAGATTGATGCAGCATGACTATAGGATCAATTACTGTTGCATTGTCTTCAACTTCTTTTGATTAGCCTAAGACCAAGGTGGTTTGGGTTTCCAAATTTAACCAATCATTTTCTTTATGCAGGAACAAGTCAAGACAAACAAAAATATGTGGATCATTGATAGTGGCTGTTCCAAGCACATGATAGGCAATAGGTCACTACTCCAAAATTTTGAAAGAATTGATAGAAGGCTAGTTGCTTTTGGAGGAGATGAAGGTGGTTACATTTCTGGAAGTGGCAAGGTCACAAATGATAAGCTCAGCATTAAGAAGGTAAACTTTGTAAAGGAGCTTGGATACAATCTTCTGAGTGTATCTCCCTCCGGAGAAGTTTCATGCTTTCTATATAAACCAAATAGCGATGTGTCATTCCTTTGGCATAAAAGAATGTGCCATGTAAACTTTAAAAACATGAACAAACTTATTAAGAATGATTTGGTAACTAGAATGCCAAAGAAAAAGGATACATGTGATGACCATTGTGTGGCATGCCTGAAAGGGAAACAACACAATGTATCTCACAAACCAAAGGAAAGAAACACCATCACTACTTCCTACACTTGTTACATTTCTTTGGCCCCACCAGTGTAATGACTCTAGCACAGATTATTTGACAAGATTCACATGGGTCTTCATCCTTAGAACTAAGGATGAGACTCTTAAAATTCTAAAGAATTTCATCTTAAAGATTAAGAATCATTTTAATCACAAGGTCAAAACCATAAGATGTGATCAAGGAACTGAAATCAAGAACCAAATCCTTGATACATTTTGTGATGAAAAGGTTATTACAAGATAATATAGTGCTCCTAGGACTCCTCAGGAAAATGGTGTTGCTGAAAGGAGAAACAGGACATTTATTGAAGCTGCAAGAACTATGTTGTCTGACTCTAAACTACCCATCACCTTCTGGGCTGAGGCAGTCAACACTGCTTGCTATGTGCAGAATAGAGTTTTAGTGGTTAAGACACATCGTAAGACTCCTTATGAACTTTGGCACAAGAAGAAACCTTTCATTGGTTTTCTCATGTCATTTGGATGTTCTTGCACCATCTTGAATACCAAAGATCAAATTGTCAAATTTGCCAAGAAATCAGATGATGGTCACTTTATTGGATACTCTTCTCAAGCAAGACTTATAGAGTATAGAATATCTAAAATAGGGTAGTTAAAGAGTTAGCCAATGTGACTTTTAATGTGTACACTCCTAGTGTGAAAGGTTTTGGTCCTGATTTGTTGTTTTATTTTGATTTAGCTACCAACTATTTTAACAAATCTTTTGAGCATGTTTTAGGATCTACACAGATATTACCTACAGGTGATCCTAATCCAATATTTGAGCTAAGAAGACCTTAAAGCTATACATCTTCAACTCTAGTTGTAACTAACTCTAAACATGAAGTTTCTATCAGCACAACAATAACAAATTCAACTGATACATTTGGATCAAGTCTTCACAACCAGATAAAGAAGCTTCAAATGTAGAAGAAAATGGTGGTGGTGATAGTGATCAAGAATTTCTTGATGCTAACAACCACTCCATAGAAGACAACATCAATGATGTCACACACTCTTTGGATCAAGTCTCTCTTGATAAGTGTGATGATGTGGTGGGGGAAACATCAATGCCAGATCTAAATTTCTCTAATTTAGATTTCTCTCAGCAACTTCCTGTGATCCCTCAGCTAAGGATCACAAGTCTCATCCCACCACATACATCATGGGAAGACGATATGATGCTGACAACCACTCCATAGAAGACAACTTGTTGTCCTCTTCCTCATGGGAAGACTACTATTGGAACCAAATGGGTGTATAAGAACAAGAAGGATGATAGAGGCATTGTCATAAAGAACAAAGCTAGACTAGTTGATAAAGGGTACACACAAGAAGAAGGGATTCACTATATTGAAGTCCTTGCTCCTGTAGCAAGGCTGAAAGCAATTAGGATATTCTTGGCTTTTGATGCATCTAAAAACTTCAAGGTCTATCAACTTGATGTCAAGTGTGCTTTTCTCTATAGGGTTATTGTTGAAGAGTTGTATGTTAAACAACCACCTGCTTTTGAAGATCTTGATCATCTTGATTATATCTGCAGGCTTGATAAAGCTCTTTACGGGTTGCACCAAGCACCAAAGAAGTGGTATGAGACTCTCTCTCAGTATCATTGCAAGCATGGATACAAAAGGGGTACTATAGATGGAACTCACTTCATCAAATGACAAAAAATGACTTGATGCTAGTTCAAGTATATGTAGATGACATCATCTTTGGTTCAACTAATCCACGGCTCTGCAAAGACTAGAATCTAATAAAGGACATATTTGAAATGAGCGCCGTGGGGGAACTCAATTTCTTTCTAGGAATTCAAGTGAAGCAAGTTGAAGATGGCATCTTCATAAGTCAGACAAAGTATCTCAAAAGGTTCAACATGACTTATTGTAAGATTGCTAAGATACCCATAGCAAGAAACCACTCCTTGGGCCAGTTCTTGAGGGGGAGTGTGTGGATAAACACCTTTACAGGGCTATGATTGGGTCTCCTATGTAACTTATAGCTAGCAGGCTTGATATCATGTTTGCCACATGTATTTGTGCAAAATATCAAGCCAAACCCAAGATGCCACATCTTATCATTACCAAGATTTCAAGCCACTCCATTGGGCCTAATCTTAAGGGGGAGTGTCTGGATGAACATCTTTACAGGGCTATGATTGGGTCTCTTATGTATCTTACTGCTAGCAGGCCTGATATCAGGTTTGTCACATGTATTTGTGCAAGATATCAAGCCAACCCCAAGATGTCATATCGTATCACTGCCAAGAGAATTCTAAGATACCTCAAAGGTGCCTCAACACTTGACCTCTGGTATCCCAAGAACTCTGACCTCAATGTATATGCATATACAGATAGTGATTATGGTGGCTACAATATGACAACAAAGTCCACATCTGGGGGATGTCAGTTTCTTGGTGGAAGGGTTGTCTCATGGAAATGCAAGAAACAATCATGTGTCTCTGTATCAACTGCTGAAGCTGAATACATTGTTGCTACAAGCTGTTGTGCTCAAGTGCTTTGGATTCAAAATTATATGCTTGACTATGGATTAAAATTCAAAGAGACTCCCATTCACATAGACAACAATTGTGTTATCTTTATCACTGAACATCCGGTGCAACACTCCAGGACAAAACATATCAATATCAGGTATCATTTGATAAGAAAATAACTTTGAAAAATGATTAATTAAACTAGTCAAAGTTAAGACAAATTAACAATATGCTAATCTGTTCACCAAAGCCTTTGATGAACAGAGATTTAAGGATTTTATATTAGCTATTGGGATAATTAACCTTGAGTAGCTTTTTCTTAAAACTAATTCATATCTTATTCTTAAATTTTGTGTGTCCTAAGTTGACTATTTCATCACCTGCATAAAGCTCTTGTTTACTCTAGATGAAAATCTTTTTAGAAGAACTTTCTTTAGACTTTATGAAAATCTTGATGTTTTAAATCCTTCGAAAGATATAAAGTTTATCTTCGGAAGAAACTTATGCCTTTAAAACAAATAACTACCTGAGTAAATGCCTTCGGAAGAAAAGTCTGAAATCTCTTTTGAAACTTAAAATATTCTCTTAGGCACTTACATGTTTTCAAGGAGAATTTTCTTCTGCAGCAAATAAACTCTCGAAACCCTTACTCTTAACTGAATAAAACTTTTAAGTCTTAATTCTCTTCCGAAGCAAAATAAAAAAAAACTCTCAGGAAATTCTTCTGAAACAATTTTGGCTTCGGAAGCTCTTTCATCAAAAACTTCCGAAGACAATTTACTTTCGGAAGATTTTCGAATTCCAAGAAAACTACTTTTTGAGCAAAAAGCAAGCTTCTTTTTTAGAGGTGGGACCGGCATCTGGAATTCAAGGTTTATCATCTTTCATTAACTTTTTCTTAAATCCTTTTCACATATAAACCCAACGGTTTCCCTGTAGATACATGTGTCCCTAGTTTCTGAACTTAATGTAATATGTCATTAGTGTCTTACACTTATGTAATACGTGGGTACTTAATGAAATGTAAATGTTTGGTTGTGTTTATAATGTTTAATATTTCATTAATGTGTTGTTTAACGCACATTGATTTGATTATATGGGTTTGTGGTTGTTTGAACTAATATAAATAATGTAGTGACAATTAATACATTCAAACTTAGTAATATGAAGTTATCATGCGAATGGCCCATGCTAATGGACCATACGCTTGAACAACTTCATGCGAATGACTCAGTCGCACGAATGAACCAGGAGACTGGATCAGTGTATGAATGTAACATGAGATTGACTCAGTCGCACGACTGAACACTGAGTCGTGCGAATGGATCAACCGCATGGCTCAATCGCACGACTTAACCATGCTAATGGTTCAGTCGCCCGAATGAGCAACCCTAACCTATAAATACCACCTAATTCGTGGAAAAATGTAAGCATTGAATACACTTCGACTGAAGACGTACCCTAGCCGTCTAGAGACCTCTAAGAACATACTCTAGATCGCAGTAGATCGATTCCTAATTGTTCTTAATGTTTAGATTCAATACATAATTGTTTCTACGTGCGTTCTCACTAATTGGATGTGTAATCAAATAGGATTCAACACTATTTGATTCGGTATACACGTTAATTAGTTAGTATTTCGTTCAATACACGATCCTAACAAGTGGTATCAAAGCTTTGGCTCTTGATTATGTGTGATTCAATCGTTTTTGATACAAAAATTGAGTTTGTTCACTAAAAAGGCAATCTTTTTGTGTCAAACGGTGTCTTAGACGTTTCCTGCTCATAAAGTGTAGTTTTTCCCGCATACGACAATTAGGGTTAGTGAAAATTCGAGTTCTTGTGGCCAAAACACGTTAGACCTACGAATTTTAAAAATCCAGCAGGTTTAGTCGCACGATTGACTACTGAGGTCATTCGCATCTCCTATACGCACGATTGGACTTATTCGTACTCCCATTCGTACGACTGAGAACTCTATTCGGATTGTTCAACCACATTAGTTCATTCGAATGACCGACTCATCCGCATTAGTTCAGTCTCACGATTGAACTATCCGCATAGTTCAATCACCCGAATAGTCCAATCGCCTACCTTCATTTGCACACATAAAACAGTTGGTTTTTAAAATTAAAGTTAAGTGAAATGGAGGACCAATATTCAGCATACACAGCAGGAAGAGACACACATATTCAAAACTTACTGCTATTGGATAATTAAGTGGGTAATCATAATAAACCCCCAAAGCTTATTACGTTAGATGAATACCCACAATGGAAGCAAAGTTTCGAAATCTACTTAAATGGAGTAGATACAAATCTGTGGGAGGCTATAGAGACGGGGTACAACATGCCAGTAGGAGCTGACGGTGTCAAACTTACACTAAATGGCATGACTAATGCACAAAAGGTCAAACACAATGCTAAAAAGAAAGTATATGCTTTGCTTGCACAGTCTATTCCGAAGGATATTTTGCATCAATACTCGGAGTATACACAAGCAAAGAAATTATGGGATATGTTGGAGAAGAGGTATGATGAAAAGAAAGTATATGCTTAGAAGAAGGAGTTTGAAAACTTCACTTCAGTGGGTAAGGAAAGCCTAGATGACGTGATCGATAGATTCTATCACTTGATGAGTGAGATGCACACTCATGGGGTAACGACGTCGATGTAAGATAAAGTGTCCAACTTTACTGATGAATTACCGGAGAAATGGGCTTCCTTTGTCTCAAATCTCAGACAGAATGGTATGCTAACAAAGTTAGATATCAATGATTTCATTCTAAAACTGAGAGAGGAAGAGCTAAGGATGAAGTATATAGCCCAAAAGTCTTACTATGATCAGAATCTTGCGCTTTACAATGCGACTCCTCTAGCCAAGACATTTGGAGCACCAATGTAGACTGCCTTTGTGTCAAGCTCAGCTGGTCCAGCTCAAGCTTCTAATTCGTGGTCAGAAACGTAGGGTCGTCTGGTACCCAACATATGATACACGAAACCAATGCAGCAAAGCTGAAGACCAAAAACTTCAGAAATGTGACAGTTGAGGTGGCTAAAGAGAACATGGATCTTTTAGCTGTTGTAGTCCACTCTTATGATAGACTAAATGCTGGAAAGATTGGGAACTATCATCTGGCTGATTAAGATTACGAGTAGGTGGACGAGACTGAGTTGGAACGGATGGATATTATGTGGGCCTTAGCGAGTGCTGTCCGACGAGCTAAGAAGTTTGTCAAAAAGACTGGACAGAACTTTGCTGCAACTAAGGACACTACATTTGGATTCGACAAGAGTAAGGTGACCTGTTTCAAGTGTGGTGAGGAAGCGAATTTCAAACGTGAGTGCGTGAAGCCAAAGAAAACTGGAAATGGGTACCCTTTCTCATCTTTCAATCGTCAGGGGAAACCCACTAGCGGTCCTACATCATCAATCAAGGATCCTAAAGCCTTGACTGCTAACGAGGATGAAAGACAGGACTGGAGCTTTCGGTTTGTCTCACCGGGAGAATCCAACATTGCTAGTGTGGAAGATATAGATGATGATTCCGCTAGTGAATGTGACGTAGAAGTAGAGATCGCGATGTCCAACTCTGAAGAAACTGCACTAGTGGTCAACTACCTACCTGAAGAAGGAACAACTACAACAACGTCAGAATCACAAGAACCAGAAGCACCAGACTCTTCTCTAATGGTTGATTCATCTACACCTCCTCAGGTAAGTACTACTGACCAACTTTTAGATAATTATGCTTGTTCTGATTGTAATAAAATTAGAGAAAGCATAGATTTGAAATTTGCTAGGTTATTAGATCATAATGATAGATTAGTAAAGGACTTGCAACTGTGCACTGAAGTGAATAGAGTATTAAAACATAATGAGCATAGTTACAAGGAAAAGATAGACCTTTTGAACAAACAGCTTAGGGAAACAAAAGTAGTTGCATTTAACAAAGAAAATGACATTAGGTACTATCTTAACTCGCTAGAGGACAATAAGAAGCAAAAGGCAGTTTTAGAAGTAGGAGTTAATTCCTTAAAGGAAAAACTGCACAGTTGGACAAGCTTATCTCATATTGTCCGAAACATAGTGAGAAAAAGAAACAACAGGGAGGGATTGGGTTATAAAGTGGTTCCATCACCACCTGAGGCCTTGATGAACACAAAAAGTAATCCAATCAAGGATCATGTGTTGTCCAATCCTCTTGTTAGTGACCCAGATTTCACAAGTAAGTCAACTGATTCTAGTACTAAACAAAAGGAGACCACTTCCAAGGCAAAAGGTAAAATGCCTTGTGTTAACTTGGAAAAAGAGCTTGAAAAGGTTAATTTAAAGTCAAGTAAAACTAGTATCTGAGCCTAAAAAGACCATTAAAGTTAATAAATCACGTGCATCATGTCAAAGTCCAGGTAAACAAAATGGTAAAGATGTCAAACCAGGTAAAGCAATTAAATTTGTAAAACCAGACTATACATCTAACCAAGAGGTGTCTCAATCCAAATAGAATAAGGTAACCCGTGTGTCACCTACATCTCCACAAAAACAAATAAATCGTAAAGTTGAAAGCAGATCCTGCTACAATTGTGGGGAGTATTGACACATTGCGTCTTATTGTCCTTATTATCAGAAACCGAGGAGGAAAGTTGAACTTCCTGAACCAAAACCTAGCTCTTTGAATAGGAACTCAGTGATGCCTCCTAAAAGAGATAGTGAACACAATGTTCAACCCATCAGCCAGTCGTCTGTTTATCACAAACAGGCCTTACAAAAATCTGGCTTATGGAAGGAAAAACCCACCTCAGTATCTGAAAATGAGAACAAACAGACATCTGAGATTCCCTCACCCTTGAATGGTCAATGGGTTGAGTTTATGATGTGTGATGCCTTGGGGAAACCCAAGCCAGTGAAGGCTTGGGTTCCTAACCTGAACTAACATTTTCATTAAATGTGCAGGGTGTTCGCTATAGTGCTGAAACTAACACGTGGATTTTAGATAGCGGAGCATCCAAGCACATGACGGGGAAAAGGGCCCTCTTATCAAACGTCAAACAAATAAAATGAGGGCATGTTTCATTCGCTAGAAACAAACGTGGGTACATCACAGCCCAAGGGGAAGTGGGAAATCAGAAAGTAAAGTTTGACAAGGTAAACTATGTCCAACAACTGCAAAATAACTTACTTTATGTTTCTCAAATATGTGATAAAGGCTTCAAAGTAGTCTTGGACAACAAGAAGTGCTACTTTCTGAAAAAGGACTACGTGATCCCGGAGGACCAAGTCCTAATGACGGCTTCAAGATATAATGATCTTTATGTCTTGGACCTTTCAAAGGCCTCCACAATAGAACGTGAAGTTCAGTGCTTCTTGTCAAAAGCTACTGAGAAGGATTCCATCTCCTAGCATAGGAGAATGGGACACATTAATCCACGAAAGATGAATCACTAGATCCAGAATGATCTAGTGAGAGGAGTTAACGTCAAAAGCTTCCAACTTCCTGATGTTTGTGTGGCATGCAAGAAGAGCAAACAGACGAAGAACACTGATAAGGAAAAGAAAGTTCATTCAATCGAACTTCAACTTGAACTTCTTCACATTGATCTGTTTGGTCCAGTCAGTACAAGAAGCATCGCAGGCGACTTGTATTTCTATGTAGTTCCTGATGACTACTCAAGATTCTCTTGGGTGATGTTTCTGTAATCCAAATCTGAAACATTTGAGTCATTCAAAGGCTTCGTAACTACATTGGAGTCCCTCTACAAGGTGAAGGTTCATCAAGTGCGCTCAGACAACGGAACCGAGTTCAAGAATCAATGGATGGAGGCTTACTGCAAGGAAAAAGGAATTATGCATCAGTTCACCTCTACCTACACTCCTCAAATGAACAGCGTTGCTGAAAAGAAAAATCGCAGCTTGATAGAGACGGCACAGACAATGCTAGCAAACTCGAAACTGCCTATCCAATTCTGGAACGAGGCAGTTGCAAATGCATGTTACACATTGAATCGAGTTCTGTTAGTTAAACGCCATGGCAAGACATGTTACGAGTTACTACAGCAACGTAAACCAAATCTAGAGTATCCCAAGCCATTTGGCGCCCTGTGCACCCTATTGAAGAAGACTCATAAAGGCAAATTTAGCGAGAAGGCTGATGAAGGTATATTTCTAGAATATAACATACCGAACAAGTGAGTCTACAAAAACTCAATGGGTCAAGTAGAAGTGTGGTGTAACGTAGATGTTCAAAGATACACCACACCACCTGCTCGAAAAGGACCAACCTTCTTTTTCGACAATAATGGATTCTTCAAATCCTTCAACATCCCAGTCTCCACTTCTGACGACGAGTTGGCAATCAAGATGATGTATGATGTCTTGAACCCACCGGCTCAAGATTCAACATCGTCTGGTTCACAAGGAAGGAAAAATCTAGCTTATGGAAGGAAAAATCCACCTTAGTATCTGAAAATGAGAACAAACAGAAATCTGAGATTCCCTCACCCTTGAATGGTCAATGGGTTGAGTTTATGATGTGTGATGCCTCGGCGAAACCCAAGCCAGTGAAGGCTTGGGTTCCTAACATGAACTAACGTTTTCATTAAATGTGCAGGGTGTTCGCTATAGTGCTGAAACTAACACGTGGATTGGAGATAGCGGAGCATCCAAGCACATGACGGGGAAAAGGGCTCTCTTATCAAACGTCAAACAAATCAAATGAGGGCATGTTTCATTCGCTGGAAACAAACATGGGTACATCACAGCCCAAGGGGAAGTGGGAAATCAAAAAGTAAAGTTTGACTAGGTAAACTCATCTAACAACTCAGGGGGAGCACTTGAAGATAGTGACTCCTCCTCTGATGAAGAAGTTGTGGAGACTGAACAACACAACCAGGAGGAACAAGTTCCTACTACCGCAAGTCCACAAGTATCTGACATTGATGCCTATGAGTTTTCGGAACCACAGACTCCTACTGCCTCAGATACTGAACCAAATGTTCATAATCTGGATTCTTAGGTAGTTGTTCCAACAACTCCTAGATCATGCCTAAATGTCTATCATCCTTTGGATAATGTCATTGGGGATGTGAGGTCAGGAGTTCAGACTAAAAATCAATTGTACTCAGCTGATTATGCCTCGGTAATGGAAAAGGGATACCTTCACGATGGTGCATATCGTTGCTTTGTGTCTGAGTTTGAGCCAAAGTATGTTAGTGAAGCCCTGAATGATGAGGCATGGGTGAGTGACATGCAAGACGAACTTCTTCAGTTCAAGAAGCTAGGTGTATGGACTCTGGTGGATAGAACTAAAGGTACTAAGGTCATTGGGACCAAATGAGTCTTGAAATACAAGAAAAATGATCAAGGCGTGATCATCAGAAACAAGGCCCGACTTGTTGTTCAAGGATTTCGACAAGTCGAGGGCATAGACTACAATGAAGTGTTTGCACCTGTGGCAAGAATGGAAGCAATCCGTATCTTCCTTGCCTATGCATCAT
>BJCM01240273.1:0-19294 GCA_018326385.1 Flaveria bidentis | reverse complement strand
CTTAGTTTCTAGTATAAATAGCTTAGACTAGAGAGTTAGTTGCAGGTTTTTGCTGAGTTATTGAGAGATTGTGTGCTTGAATTGTTAACTGCTTTCTTACTCTTGTAATTGTCTTAGCTATATCAATGAACTGTGAATTTGTTGATATTGCTTGAATTGATTACAATTGTTTGTGTTTCTCTTGAATTGTTTACATAAATCATTACAGATTGTCTTAATTGATCCTATCAGAGGATAAAGTTCTTATGTCAGCTTCACGATATAACGATCTGTATATCTTAGATCTATCAAAAGCCTCCACAACTGATCACACGGTTCAATGCTTCTTGTCAAAGGCAACTGAGAGAGATTCAATCTCCTGAAATAGGAGAATGGGACACATTAATCCAAGGAAGATGAATCATTTGGTACAAAATGATTTCGTGAATGGAGTGACCGTCAAAAACTTCTAACTTCCGGATTTTTGTGTAGCGTGTAAGAAAGGGAAACAGGCCAAGAAGGCTCACAAGGCAAAGAAAGTTCTTTCAATTGATCTTCCTCTTGAGCTTCTACACATGGATCTGTTTAGCCCTCTCAGTACAAAGAGCATTGCTGGTGACCTGTATTGATTTGTAGTAACAGATGATTACTCAAGATTCTCTTGGGTAATGTTTCTGAAAGCCAAATCGGAAACTTTTGAATCATTCAAACAGCTTATTATTACTTTGGAATCACTCTACCAGCTGAAAGTAAGACAGATCCGATCAGACAATGGAACTGAGTTCAAGAATCAGTGGATGGAGACATACTGTAGAGAGAGAGAAATTGTACATCAATTTACCTATGCCTACACTCCACAGATGAATGGCGTTGCTGAATAGAAGAATCGGAGCTTGATAGAGACTGCCAGAACAATGCTAGCTGACTTGAAAGTGCCTATTCAATTCTGGAATGAGGCGGTGGCTAATGCTTGTTACACACTCAATCGAGTCTTTGTGGTCAAACGACATGGGAAAACATGGTATGAACTGCTCCAGCGATGTAAACCCAACCTGGAGTATCTAGAACCGTTTGGTGCACCATGCATGCTGCTGAAGAAAACTCAGACGGGAAAGTTTAGTGAGAAGGCAGAAGAAGGTATCTTTCTCGGATACAACATACCAGACAAGAGAGTTTATAACAACTCAATGGGTTAGGTAGAAGTGTGGTGCAACGTTGATGTTCAAAGATTCACCACCCCCCTGCTGGAAAAGGACCCTCCTTCTTCTTCGACTATGAGGGATTCTTTAAATCCTTCAATCTACCTCCTTCTCCCACTAATGATGAGTTGTCAGCAAGGATAATGTAAGATGTTCTAAACACACCACCACGAGACTCGACAGCATCGGTTCCACTAGCCGAGTCCTCTAATCCTTTAGGGGGAGCACTTGATGTAAGCGACTCATCTTCGGATGATGAAGCAGTTGAGACTACAAATGTGGAACAGGAGGAACAGGTTCCCACAAATGAAAGTACACAAGTATCGCATCTTGATGCCTCTGACATTTCGGAACCTCATACTCCAACAGTTTTACATCCTGAACCTGAGTTTAACAATCTAGATAATGAGGTGGTTGTTCCAACTACTCCCGGATCTCGGCTAAATGTTTATCATCCCTTGGACAATGTCATTGGGGATGTTAGATTGGGAGTACAGACCAAAAATTAGCTATACTCAACTAATTATGCATCGGTAATGGAAAAGGGATATCTTCACGATGGTGCATATCAATGTTTTGTGTTTCAATTTGAGCCAAAATACCTGAGTATATGAGCTTAATGTAAAAGTCTTTCATGTCTTACATATATGTAATGAATTGATTTGATGATATATAATATGTGTTTGTTGCTTATCAATGTTTATCTATTTAATATTATTATTATGTTGAATATGATTCATATGTATGAACTTATTATATAGGTTTGAAGTTGTTGTACATAGTTCTTAGTCAATAATGATTGAGAAATGTGTTCAAACTTATTCGGATGAGTATTCATGCTAATGGACCATACGTATGAATACATCATGCTTATAGACCAGTCGTATGACTAAACCAGGAGACTGGATCAGTCGTACGAATGAAACATAAGATTGTCTCAGTCACACGACTGAACCTTCAGTCGTGCGTATGACTCAATCGCATGATTCAGTCGCACGACTGAACCATGTTAATGGTTCAGTCGTACGAATGGAAACTACAAACCTATAAATACCACTTAATTCGTGGAAAAACAGAAGAATTCAAAACAATTCGATATCCAAAAACCCTAGCCGTCCAGAGCACCCAATCCAACTTCATAGTTCGTTCTTGATCGATTTATACTCATTCTTAACGTATAGTTTATTCTTATATCGATCAGCTAAACATTCTTACGGATTAGATCGCCAATCAAATAGGATTCCGCACTATTTGATCTGGTTTCACACATTATCAGTTAGTATTCCATACGAAAATGGTTCTGACAGTGTCTGACTGTGACACACGGTTTACATCCAAGTTTTTGAAGAAATTCCATGATGCAATATGGACAAGGTGACACATCAGTACAACTTATCATCCTCAGACAGACGGTCAGTCTGAGAGGATTATACAGATGCTAGGGGATATGCTCCGAGCATGCGTCATTGATTTTGTAGGAAGATGGGATGAACACTTACTGTTGGCTTAATTCTCATACAATATTAGTTATCATGCTAGAATTGGTATGCCTTTATGAAGGCATCCAAAGTTGAGATGCTATACGGTAGGAGATGTAGGACACCTGTTTGCTGGGGTGATATTGGTGAGAAGGATTTAGGAAGTATCGAGGTGATCGAGGCTACGACTGAGAAGTTAGAAAAGATAAAGCCTTTATGAAGGCATCCAAAGATAGGCAGAAGTTGTATGCCGACAATAGATATAGACCGACTGAGTTCCAGGTGGGTGATAGAGTTTTTTTGAAAGTCTCACCATGGAAGGGCATCATTAGATTCAGAATGCGAGGCAAGTTAAGTCTGAGTTACATAGGGCCTTTCCAAATCATTGCTCAAGTAGGAGAGGTGGCCTATAGGTTGGAGTTACCCGATGAGTTAACTGGAATTCACCCGACATTTCATTTATCTCATCTACCGAAGTGTTTAGCTGACAAAGATATGGTCGTACCACTGGAAGATATTGATGTAGATGAACGGCTCAATTATGTGGAGCAACCAGTGGCGATCATTGATCGCAAGGAGAAGTGGCTAAAAAATAAAGTGGTTCCCCTAGTGCGTGTACAGTGGAAGCATAGGAAAGGATCCGAGTCTACGTAGGAGACTGAAGAAGAGATGAGACAACATTACCCACATCTGTTTGAGGAATAACAAGTTTCAGGGATGAAACCTTTATAAGGAGGTGGACTTGTAACACCCGGAGATTTTAAAAGACGAGAAAGAAAGAATAAAAGTGCAGATGAGGAAGAAACACAATTTAATCCATGTTTAGGGGCTAAATGTGTTAAAAAGGGACAAAAGAATAAAAGTTGGAGCATAAAGTACGCATGCCCATAATCTCTGGGCATTGGTTTTCATTTAGATTTTAGAGAGAGAAAGAGCAGAGCTCTAGGTTTTTGAAGATTGGAGAAGAAGAATTTGAATTCAAGGAAAGGATTCGTTGTTTTAAGTTGTTCTTGGCTAGTTCTAGCCTCGGTTCCATGTTTATATGTGTTTGTGTGTTCGTATGTTTATGATTTGGTGGGTTTCTAGGTGGTCGAACTCAATTGCAAATGGGTTTGAAAGAAGTCATACTCGAAGGTTGCTAAGGTGAGTTCTAGGACCCCCTCCTTTTACATGTTATAACTGATTTGGTGGGTTTCTAGGACCCTGTATGTATGTGTGTATGTGATTACAGGTGGGGTTTGTTTTGGGTGATTATATTGTGATGATCATGTATCTATGTATTTATGTGGCTTAGAATGTTCCTTATAGGCTTAGAACATGATAGATGTTAATTTGGGGACTGGATTATTTTGATTAGTGTAAATTTTCCATGCGCCTAACGGTCGAATTGTCTAAGTGTTTGCCCGAATGCCTGAAAACCCATGCACCTAGGTTTAGGCCAGATTTGACTAAGTGTCCCTTGCACCTAGACTACCCATGCGCCCGGGCACTCATGCGCCTGCATAGTGCCCATGCGCCTAGAATTTTGCTAGAATGCCTAAGTGTTGGGTTGTGCTCCCAAATAGTATACATGCGGCTAAGTGTCCCTATGCGCCTGAAAGGCCATACGCCTGCATAGTGCTCATGCGCCTAATGCCTTAGATTATTTTCTAAAATTTGGGGGAAAAGTGAAGTTTTAGGCTTTGACTTTGGATGTTCCAAGGGGTGATGTAAGATGACTTTATAATGTTTGATGATGTTGTATGTGATGTTTATGATGATGCCATTTATGGATATGTTTATGTTTATGTTCCTTACTATGTATGATTATTTTCCGTGGCTTTGCGCGGTATGATTAATATCAATAAACGTAAAGTAGTATGTAATGAAAGTGAAAAGATAATGAGAAGAGGAACATAAAGAAAGAAATAATGCATGCATTAATGAATGAAAGTAAGAAAGTCTTGCAAGCAATGTATGGAGGTTAACACCCAATGAATGATGTTAGCTCAACTATGTGTTGGTTAGCTACCCAGAAGGATAAACACTTGGGTCTAATCTTTGTGATTGACCATACGTATGGGACCCTTTTTTCTTGCACTAGGTATTGGAGTTAGCTTCGTGCACAATGTTTGAGGTCTATGATAAACCTCAGGCCCAGTAACCAGCTTCGTGCATAATTTTTGGGGTGTAGCAGATCGCATTGGTTTGTAAAAAAAATGAATTATAGTGATGAATGTACTTTCCCTAGGCCCAAAAGCTAGGTTCATGCACAATGTTCGGGGTATAGTACATGGCATCGGAAGTTAATGAATATACGTAAGGTACGGTAAGAATGATAACGAATGATAATGATGACGTACGATGATGAATGAACGAAAGTTAATGAATGATAACTGAAGATAATAATGATATTATCTATGTGTACATATGATGCATGATTGCATATGAATATAAAGAAAGGTTTTAAATGAAGGAAAAGTATGTTATGTTTTTATAATACTAGAACTCACTCAGCAATGCTAACTTTTATATGTTTCTAGTTGGCAGGTGAATGTTTTTGAGGATAGCACAGGGTAGGTACTTGGCATTTTTGGATGGCATCTATTTGGTTAAACAATGATGTTTTTGCTTTGAAATGAGAACAAATGATATTTTCTAATTGTTAACAATGTTGTATTATTTTGAAAAAGCAATTATTTATATATGAAATGGTTTTAAGTTTTCCGCTATAATGTTTTAACAAATGTATACGTATATTATATGTTTTATGTGCAATGATTAACCAGCTGTGAGTGTCCTAGGAACGGGGCAACAAAGACCATCAGCTTTTTCATGAAATAATTTCTTAGTTCCCCTAAGAAAATCTGACTTAATGTTTAGTTCCTGTAATGCCTTAACCTAGGCACACTTAATCTGTGACAATAGGCCAGAATAAATCATTAGCTATAACGCACAGACATGGTGAGGATTTAGAGTTTCCTTATGACTAAGGGCATCGGCTACCACGTTAGCCTTTCTCGGAGGATACTTGATGGCACAATCGTAATCATTTAGCAATTCCAACCATCATCGTTGTCTCATGTTCAATTCCTTCTGTTTGTAGATATGTTGATGACTCTTGTGATTATTGAAGATCGTACACTTGGCTCTATTGAGATAATGCCTAAAGATCTTGAGTGCAAATACTATAGGTCCTAACTCCTAGTCGTGAGTTGTATAATTCTTCTCATGCAGCTTAAGTTGTCTCGATGCATAAGCTATCACCTTCTCATGTTGCATCGACACAAACCCAAGCCTTAGATTGACGCATCACAATACACCACGAAGTCATCTGTTCCTTCAAGCAATGCCAAGATCGGCACACTACACAATTGGTCCTTAAGTGCTTGGAAAGTCGCTTCTTCCTTACTACCCCACTTGTAAACATTTCGTTTATGGGTTAGGGCATTTAAAGGTTGTGCTAGTTTCGAGAATCCTTCGATAAAATACCGATAATAACCCACTAACCAAAGAAATTGGCACATCTTCGTAAGCATCGTCTACGCTGGCCAATTCTTGATTGCCTCAATCTTAGACGGGTGAACATGATTGCCATTCTCATTAACCATATTGCCTAGGCATTGCACTTCTCTTTTCCAGAAGTCATATTTGGAAAACTTAGCATATAGCTATTTGGTTTTCAGAAGCTCTAAAATAGTCCTTAAGTGTTCCTTATGTTCCTCTCTATTCTTGGAATAAATGAATATATCATCAATGAAGAAGATGAAAAACTTTTCTAAATAGGGTTTGCAAAGCAGTTCATGAGATCCATAAGACTGCAGGAGCGTTCGTCAAACCAAATGGCATGACTGCGAGCTCAAACTGCCCATATCGAGTGCTAAAATCTGTCTTGGATATGTGTTCTTCTCGAACCTTAAGTTGATGATAACCAGACCCTAAATCAACTTTTGAATAGTAGCTTGATCCTTGCAGTTGGTCAAACAGATCATCGATACATGGAAGTGGGTAACGATTCTTTATGGTAACCTCATTCCATTCTTGATAGTCAATGCACATCCGAAAGGTTTCATCTTTCTTTTTAAAAAATAACACAAGTGCTCCCTAGGGTGAAGAACTTGGACATAAAAACCTTTGTCTAATAGTTCCTACAAATGTTTCAACATATCTTGAAGCACATTCGGTGCCAAATGATACGACGCCCGAGCAATAGGGGCAGCTCTTGGTGTCAACTCAAATTGAAACTTCACTTGCCTATATGGAGGAAGGCTAGGCAAGTCCTCGGAAATACTTCCAGAAATTCTCTAATAATAGGTATGTCTTCCAAACGCTTCTCATCAGTGGTCTTTTTCAGTAACTAGGCTAAAATAGCGGAATGCCTTTTTCTCAAACACTTCTAAGCTTTCATGTATGAGATGATACCAACCACGACGCCACTCTTATCGCGTTCCACAGTGAGTATCACTGAATCAGGAAAAGGTAGTCGGATGAGTTTCTCGCGACAAATAATTTTGGCTTCATTCTTAGCTAATCAATCATACCGACAACAACATCTAAGCTACCAAGTGTAATAGGTAGAAGATCAAAATCAAAATCATGCCTAGATAGACTTATTTTACAACCATGGTATATATGGGAACATCTAGTACCTTATCATTGGTTATCTAGACAATATATTCGAGTCTAAGGTTGTAGATGTAATATCTAGTAACTTACTGAAGTTATGAGAAATGAACTCCTATCAGCACTAGAATCAAACAAAACAAGGGCGAAACAACCATTGAAAGGAAATTTTTGAGTTACAGTAGAAGGATCATTACGAGCCTCACTTGAACCAATGACGAATGCTCTACCCTTGACAACAATATTTCCATTACCATTTCCATTTCCATTGCCATTGCGGTTGTCAGCACCACTACCACTGCCATTGTTTTTCTTTAGCTTTGGGCAATTACTCTTGAAGTGCTTGCTTGGTTTGACCACACTCATAACATCCCTTTTATGCTACTTGAGGTTAAGGAGACTTGGCCCAGATGTTCACACGACAACTCTTGATGGTATGGCCAATTTTTTTCACAGATCACTCTCAGTTGTCCTCATTGCACAGCCCATGGCAATGATAGTTGCACTTGTTGCTTATAGTGGAAACATAAAGGTTTTAATAGTAGGGGTCGTCATAAGACACTTTGTTAACTAACCTTACGTCAAACACAATTAACTAGAAAATCCAATTTGAATCCCACCACCAAGGGACAAGCAAAAGTAACTATGCCCAACATGATAAATACTAAATGAAACGAATGTTTTAACATTTAAACGGCCAAGACTCTAAGTCTTAAGATTAAGCCAATGAAGAAAGAATACATGCACATAGAGTATCACAACTCTGATGTAACTTTCATGAAGATTACGCACATATCAAATAAATAGTATTGCACGATTACTAAAATGCCAGAACAAGTAGCATCTCATAAGGACTAGGACTATTGTCATAATTCAAATCTCATTAAGATTCTAGATGGATGAAAACATTCATACGAGTGGAGATGAAGGATTGTTTCCATATCCTTAGTAAATTTTTATACGGATTGAGACTCTTATGTCCCCAAAGTATAGAAATGAAAATTTGTACCGACTATGATTGTTATCATTCGACAGGGTTCGCCAGACTTTGTTATCAAAACAAAGGTGGGTTTGGAACCAATGAAATTACTCCACCACACTCTTAAGAGTCTATTAGACAACCAAGATATCAGACAAAAGAGTAAGAGGTTCCATCTGCTGACTCACCTTCCCATGAGTTAAAGAGTGATGCAACTATGGAGACCATCACAGGGAAGGAACATGTAAATCAATCCTCACTCACTAGTAATGATCAACCCCTATACAGCAAAGCTAGAAGAAACAGGACGAAAGCAACCATAAAAACTGCTAAGAAAATGGTTGAGTCCAAGTTAAAAATAGACCCAAAACAAAAGGATGTGTTCATTCAGCTAGATTCCAAGTGGTTAGAAACTCTGATCCAAGAAAGGTGTGTAGTACCAGCAGCACACATGTCCGACAGAAGTATCAAAAGTTACAGGAAAAGACAGTTGATTAAGACAAGATAAGCAAGAAACAATATTCCTTAAATTCCTAAAAGATTAACATTGCATGCATAATGTGTGGTTTGCAAAACCATATGGCTAAAGATTGTTACTACAATCCTGCAAGCACACATTATGCAAATATTGTTAAGAAAGAAGGAGTTCAGGAGGGTTTCACATTTGGACCTTATCACATGGTTCAAGTGATGAAGAAAGGAATGCTTTTTTGAAGCAAAGTTGTTTTCAAAAGAAACTCCTTCTTCCAAAGGGAAAATAGCTTCAGAAGCTAAGAAAATTCAAAAGAACAAGAGAGTTCCTTTGAAACCTTCTGAGAAAAAGACTACTTCGGAAGAAAAGGTGGTGAAGGCTACTTCTGAGAACAAGAAGCTTTGGAAGAATGCCATGCTGCTCAAGCTTCAACAATCTCATCTATATTGATCAACAAAGGGTTAAAATGGAAGATCAAAGAAGATGTTGTAACAAACCTCTTCTTCACAAACATCTATTGAACCCTATGCATATATTTTGGTTCAATTAAATCCTCATCATTGGAAAAGCTCAAGACCAATAAGGCTTGGGTTTCCAATAAAAACTAACTTTTTCACCTTATGTGCAGGGACATCCATATGACAAGAATAATAATATGTGGATTGTAGACAGTGGATGCTCTAAGAACATGACTGGGAACATATCTATTCTTCAACAATTTCAACATTTTGTGGAGGTCCTGTTCAATTTGGAGGTGAGGCTAGAGGATACAATTCTAGTAGAGGAAGTGTATCCAACGGCAAGTTAAGAGTCGACAAAGTACACTTTGTCAAACAACTTGAACACAATCTTTTAAGTGCTTCTTAGTTTTATGACCAAAAGCACCAAATGCTTTTCACAAAACATGAGTGCATTATCTTTAAACCCAGGATGACAATTCCTCATGAATTGTGCTTCTTAAATCTCCCAGGAAGGGGATATGTACAAGCTAGATATTCACAATGCTTGCCCAATGGGTGAAGTATCATGATTTCTTTACAAAACTGATGGTGATGAGTCAACTCTATAGCATAAACGAATGTGTCATGCCAATTTTAAAACCATAAATAAATTGGTTAAAAATAACTTGGTATATGATTTGCCTAAAAAGGAATTTTTCTGCAAAGATAATTATGTTGCATGTCGGAAAGGAAAGCAACATAGGGCATCTCATAAATCCAAAGTAGTTAACTCTATCACCACTCCATTAACTTATTGCACGTGGATCTATTTGGTCCCATAAGTATAACGAGCATTAGAAGGAAAACATATTACCTTGTGATTGTTGATGATTTTACTAGATTTACATATGTATTCTTTTTAAGAACTAAAGATTAAATTGCTAAAACTTTAAAATCTTTTATTCTTAAAATAGAAAATCATATGATCACAAGGTTAAAATAATTAGAAGTGATCAAGGGACTAAGTTTAAGAATCAAGTTCTTGACTCATTCTGTAACTTAAAAGTTACTAGACAATATAGTGCTCCTAGAACTCCTCAAAAAAATGGTGTTGCTGAGAGGAGAAATAGGACACTTATTCAGGCTGCTCGAACTGTGTTAGCTAATTCAAAGTTGCCTCTAACATTCTGGGCAGAGGCAATAAGCACTACATGCTATGTGCATAACAAAGTTCTTGTAGTTAAGCCACATAGAAAACCCCTATGAATTATGGAACAATAGGCCACCGTTCATTGCCTTTCATAGGTCCTTTAGCAGCAGGTGTACCATACTTAACACAAAGGACAATTTGGAAAAATTTGCTGAAAAGTCAGATGATACTATCTTTGTTGGATATTCCTCCAACTCTATTTCTTATAGAGTTTATAACATTAAAAATTAGCAATTTAAGGAATCATCCAAAATTGTTGTCAATGAGCACACTCCTTGTGTTATGGGGAATTGTTTCCAACTATTCTAAACCTTCTTGTGAGAATGTTTCAACTGGAACAGATACTCAAAGTGATTCTAGTGATGATCAATTGTTTGAGTTACCCAGACATGTTCCAAGTTCTCCAAGAGTTGCTAAAGATCAAGCTCCCACAATTATCAGATCTAATAGCATAACTATCTCAAGAGGTAGTGGAGCTTCAACAAGTTGTCAACATAGTGAGCCTCAAAACTCATCCAGTGACAATGTATAACACCAAGATGATAAAAGTAGCATTCTGAAGAAACAGGTAACTGTTAATGTTGCCTCACAGCCAAGCGATACTGATGTTGTTTCTTATTCATTCAATCAGTCCTCATTGAATAAGTATGAAACAACAATTGGTCCAATTGTTCAAGTTCCAGAGCACAATATGTCAAACTTGGATCTGTCTTTGCAATTAGATGTAATCCCTAGACTTAGGCTTCACAAAACTCATCCAGCTAATAACATCACTGGAGATGTCTCTAAAGGTGTGAGAACAAGGGGACAAACTCATAATGGGATAGTAGCTGGGTTGAATCAATGCAAGAAAAATTGCTTCAATTCAAAAGACAAAAGGTTTGGAACCTATATCCGCTACCATCTGGTCAAGTACCAATAGGCACCAAATAGGTTTTTAGGAACAAGATAGATGATAGAGGCTTGATTATCAAGGACAAGGCAAGAATGGTAGTTCAAGGATACACTTAAGAGGAGAGAATTGATTACACTGATGTCTTTGCACCTGTTGCAAGACTTGAGGAAGTGAGGATCTTTCTTACTCATGCTGCATCCAAGAATTTTACTATTTACCAACTTGATGTCAAATGAGCCTTTCTATATCAGAATATAGATAAGGAAGTCTATGTATGCCAGCCTATATGATTTAAAGACCCACAAAACCCCAACTATGTGTGCAAATTGGATAAAGCTCTCTACGGGCTGCACCAAGCACCTAGGCTGTGGTGTGAGATAATGTCTCAGTTTCTCCTAAAGAATGGCTAAACCAAAGGTACCATTACAAACAAACAAAACAAACATACCCAGTAAATCCCACTCAAGAGCAGGGTCTGGGAGGGGTAGTTGGTGGCGAGTCTTTCCTCTATCTTAGGAGATAGAGAGACCGCTTCCGAAGAGACTAAACCAGAGGTACCATTAACAAGACTTTATTCATAAGAAAATCTAGGAAAGACATCTTGCTCTACAAGTCTATGTTGATGACATCATATTTGGTTCCTCAAATGACCAAATGTGTAAAGACTTCGAGAGCATTACGAAGAATAAATTTGAGACGAGTTTCATGGGAAAAATGGACTTTTTTTGTAATTCTGGTAAAGCAAATAAAGGAAGGATTCTTTATCAATCAATCTAAATATGTATTTAACATTTTAGAAAGATTTCATATGAAAGATTGTAAGCTAGCTAAGACACCTATACCCAGAAATCACAATCTTTGTCCTAACTCTTAGTGGAGGATACTGATCAACATCATTATAGGGTAATCATTGGATCTTTGATGTATCTTACAGTAAGTAGACCTGATATCATGTTTGCAACCTGCATTTGTGCAAGATATCAGATTGCTCCAAAGGTGTCTCACGTAGTTGCTGCCAAGAGAATCCTTAGATACCTCAAAGGAGCACCTAAACTGGGTGTCTGGCATCCAAGGAACAACAATTTCAATCTCTATGGCTATATAGATAGTGACTATGGTGGCTACAATATTAACAAGAAATCAACATTAGGAGGATGTCAATTTCTTAGTGGAAGGATCATCTCATGGCAATGCAAGAAGCAATCCTATGTTTCAACATCTACTACTAAAGTTGAATACATTGCTGCTGCTAGTTGTTGTGCTCAGCTGTTGTGGATTCAAAACAAGTTGATAGACTATGGATTTAAAACAAGATGATAGACTATGGATTCAACTTCATGAGTACTCCTTTCCACATTAACAAAAAATTTCTATCTCCATTACAAAAAATCCAGTCAAGCACTCCAAGACAAATCACATTGACATCAGGTATCATTTCATTAGAGATATACATGAAATTTTTTTGATTAAACTAACCAAAGTTGATTCAAATAAATAATATGTTGATTTGTTCACCAAAGCATTTGATGAAAAAATATTTCAAGTTTCTTATTATAGTTATTAGGATGATAAACATTGATTAGTTTATCTCATTTGAAAAAAATTCAAAATGTGTCTTGTCTTTGTCAATACAATCTAAGTCCTGTTACAAAAAGTTTTTCTTCAAAATTTCACTAAGTATAAATTTCTTTCGAAGATGAATTAACCCTGAGAAGATGTCATATATATCTTCTGAAGAGAAATTCCTCCAAGGGAAATCTAATCTTTAGAAGAGTTTTTAGTCTCGAAAGAAGCTTTCATATCATATCAGATCTACTTCTGCAACTTAATAAACTTCTTCTCTTGGAAGACCTTTTTACTCTCGGAAGTAAATCAGATAAAATTTACCTTCGGAAGTAAGTTTGGCTTCGGAAAAATTTTACCTTCGGAAATGTTTTATACTCGAAAGAAAGCTTTAGTGTGTAACGTAAATTTTTTGGGCCCCACACTGTAAAAAGGTAACAATTTTCTTAATGATGTCGAAATTTTTTAAATGGATTTTATCTTACCGCCCTTGTCACACCATACCCCAAACCATTACTTCACCTTATCCATCCGCGATTTTCTCCCATTTAGATACTTTCGACTCACTCACTTATTTTTTTTACCAATTTTTTTGCCCAAAGATTCCTTCGCCCTCAATTTACCAAAACTCAAGCTCATTTTTCTATAATATTTCTCCAAAATGGCACTAAACACTCAACACAACCAAGTCGCACTCCTTGACTCTTGAAGGATGTCAACTTCTCTAAAATCATCTCCTTCCTTACCTAATCCACCTACTTTATTTCCCTTACCATCAACCCCACCGTTTATTCGAACCACATGGCTAAATTTTTGGGTAATGGACAGACTGTAACTCTAAACAGAGTTAGGTTTCTTAGGTCAAGCATCTTTAGTCAAGAATTGATCATATCTGAATAGATCATCAGGGAGCATCTAGAGCTTCATGATGAAGACTCTCCTACAAAGTTACCCAAAGCAGACCTGGATGACACATATACCCAAATGGGATATGGTGGTGATATGAGCAGGTCGACTGTGTAAAAGTTCAACTTCCCCTACAACTAGAAGTTCCTCCTTCATATAATCCTTCACTGCTTGTCAAACAAGTCTGGGAGATGGGTTCAAATCCCATACGAACTAGGATGCCTAGTTCATGGGTTGGTAAAAGTCCTCCGCTTCAACTACTTAAGATTTGTGTTAACCAATCTAATGGGGAACCTTCAAAGGGAAACATTTTACATGTATCCCCAGTTCATTCAGCACATCATCAACTGTGAGCTGGACCAGAGCAAGCTTGTCTATGCAATTGCTCTATCTCTCCCTCACATGATGCCTGTCATCTTCAAAGCGCTGAAAAGGATGTCCACCAATTTCACTAGAAGACACACTACACTTCTTCAAGGTATGATTGAGCGCATAGCTCCCACTGACATACCTATTGACCCCACAGGTGATAAACCCACACCAGCAATGACCTTCACAATGCCAAATCTACCTTCCCACCCTATCAAAATCACATTTAAGAGACTATCCAAACGAACCCTTATTTAATCTCCTTTGATTGAACAAGTCCCATTTTTCAATCCAAAGATGCTAGAGTGGAAACATGGGCTCCCACAAAGCCTGAGGTCCCACCTTCCTTCACAATTGACCTCAATATGAGTATTAAGTCTCCTCAATCTCAATCCCATGAACCCGAAACTCAAGCTAAAACATATCAGGATGACTCACTATACTATCTTGAGCAACCAAAAAGGGACAACCTTCTCTTAAGCTTAATGCCAATAAACATTGACCAAAGTCCGAGGTCATTAGGCTTAACCTCTACATCCTTTAATGGCCTATTTATAGGAACTAATGAGAAGATTATGTCTCTTCAAGGCCATGAGGTTAATCCACAACATACATCTAAGGATCAATTAAGCCTAGAGAACTCTCTAATCACTAGCCCCTATCAGCAAGTCCCAACTGAGGTGAGTCCCACTGATGTGGAAGGAACTCATGTATATTTAGTTGCCACTACTGAAGGAGCCTAATTGGATCCTCAGGACAATGGTAATATCTCTGAGACTGAATCTATGGCAACCATGCCCTTTGATGACTCTGAAAGAGACATCATTAAGCAAGGGAAACAAGGGTGTCAAGAAACCACATATGGTGGTGAGGATACTAGGTATGTTACCTCATCTCCCAATGATTCTTCAAAAGAAGATGAAGGAAGTCTACAACTCACCATTAAAGACCTACTTTCTAAAGTCTCAAACCTTGAATCCAGGGTTAAGACTTTAGTGGATAGGTTTGCCACTCAGTAACTTGAGATTGAAAGTCTCAAGGCCAAACTAGCTCATAAATAGACTGAGAGATCTATTAGGCGCGTACCAATTCAAGTGTCTCTGACCTCTTCCTCTAGCTCATCAAGCTCTCATGATAATGCTACCAAAAAGGGGGAGATTGTTCAAAGACAAGCACATGAGGAACCACAAAGTTTAGCTCTTTCTACATTAACTTCAAGATATCTTGCTCAACAAGTAATGTTTTTCCTGAGCCTCCTCTAATCATTCTCCAAGTGAACCAAAGGATGCTCAAAGATCTAAACAGGTTCTTTTCCAAGTTCCTAATAAGATCTTCCATTGAACAGCCAAGTCTAGATGTTTTTATGGCATGCTTTGGAGCTGATGAGCTTCAAAGGTTGAATGCACCTTCTACCACTGTCCAAGAAGTTAGTCAACCTAAGGTCTACATTGAACCTGAGGTAAATAGTGAGGACTTTCTCAACTTACCCCTCACTTAAACAACATCACTACCACATGCTCCAATCACCATCTCCCAACCTAAACCCTTCACAAGAACCTCCCAAGTTTGAATCTTTCAAAGACATCAAAGGAAAGAGGAAGGTGACTATGAAAGAACTTCAAGAAGAAGAAAGGTTAGAGAAGCTAGAAAGAAAAGGTAGACTCCCCTCTAGGAAGCTACTAGCTGCAAGTAGCAAAGTAGCTATAGCCAACCAAGAGGCTATCAACAATAAAAGGAGGGTGGAGATCATTGGCAGACTTGTCAATCTAGGAGTTGTTAGTGAAGATGTGCTCCTACTACCACTAGAGGTGCTAATTGAGTTAGAAAAAGCAACCCTGTTGTGGACTGAGCAAGAAGAAGCACCAAGGTTTGCCTCAAAGGAAGAAAAGCTGAGAAAGAATGAAGAAGTTGACCGGCAGCTGAGGATTGAAAGGATAGCTTTTCTAAACTCTAGGGGATTCTTTCTTGAGGAATTAGCTCCTCACAACAATGATACAATCTTGTGGCTCTTCAAGAAAGAACAAGATCAAATGGAGAAATAGAGAAAGAATGTTGTGAAGGAAAAGCTGAGAGAGAGGAAGAAGAAGAAGGAGGAAGAAGCTGAACTTGTTGTTAAGAAGCTGGGTAATAAAGCCTGGATGAAAGACTATCTCAGGTCCCATGGCTTCTTTGGCAGGCAAGTGGGTCCCATGTCAGAAAAGACCCTGCAACAACATCAAGGCTGACATTCGCTCAGGAAGAAGGAAAGAGATGTACAAAAGAGTACAAGGGATGACTTCCAAACCATAACCTCAATCTCAACCTCAACCTGAACCAATCCCTTTTTCTTCCCCATCAAGACAAAGCCAACCACTGAGCCATACACCCGTGAACCCACACTATCAACCATACCTTCTTCCTCACCCACTCAATCACAACAACCACCTCAAGTACCCATCTTTAAACCCAAACTACTCCCTAGAACCCAAACATCATTAACTACCCAACAACCACCCAAGTCATCCTCTCAACCATCCAAACCTCTTTCCTTAGAAGAATTCAAGGAAGTCAAGAAGAAGCTCATCAAATGTACCACTCTGAGCCATGTACCCTATGAGGAGGGGTCTATCAAGCTAACCTATGTTGATGTCTCCTCATGTTCCCTCACTAGAGAGCAATTCCTTGATTTGCCAAGAAGAACACTAGACCAGGCTCTCAAACTCTTTGGCCTCAACTCTGACTCATTAAATAATGAAGAGAAAAAGCTAAAAAGAAGACTAGTGACTTTACTAGATTCAAAGAAAGGGGACAAGGTACCAAGTCAGCCCCTTGTGTCAAGAAAGAAGATAATCCAGTCGAGGTTCGAAGACTCTTCTCACAACTTTGTTATGAAAGGAGAGAATGGTGAGATAAACAGGCTTAATGCCTCTTTTCTACTACACTTAAGCAGATTTGATATTGCTGAGTTAGCAGAGAAGCTATTCTCTAATCCCTCCAACTCTAAGATAACTACTCACACCAAAATTCATTTGAGCAGTCTTCATCTGGTTAAGCTGACCACAAGAGTCAAGATTAAAGAAAATTTAAAGTGGTGTGAGAAAGATGAAAAGGAAGAATCAGCAATCAAAGGCAAAGCCTTTCTTCAAATCATTGAATGTCCTGGACTGGAGTCTATAGTTAGATGGGAGTATGAGTACAGCTCCCATCAACTAACTCTCTTCAGAGAGACACAGTAAAGGGTGCATATCATTCAAAGTGATAGGCTGGATCTCATGTCCATGAATGATTTGTACAAACTTCTTAGCACCACATCTGGGAAAAACAAAAAGACAGATAAATATCTTCTCTCTTGGTACTGAAAGTTTTGAGAAGCAGAAAGAAGTGAAATTTTAGTAGCATCAGCCTAGGGGAGTTTGTTGGATCAAGTAAGGCTAGTGCAACCAGAACTAACACTTAGACAATTTTGATACAACTGATGAAGAACTTGCGAAGGCAAAAGCAGAGCTTCTGAAGGTTAAGTTTGAAAGAGCTTCCAAAGAGAAACTGCAACTTCCAAAGACAAAGTCTTGCTTCTTCAAAAGTTCAACACTTAGAAGAATTCAAGACAATGACTTCCGAAGTATGAAAGCTTGAAAAATGTCACAAACCTCTAAAGAAGTAGCTTCTTCTGAAGTATAAATGGCTTCCGAAGAACCTACTATGAAGTAGTGGACATAAGTATGGTCCCTTTAACACTCCGCTGTAAATCTCTGAGATACTGTATGGTGCTTTCCCCACTCTAATGTAGTTAACATACTTTATTCCATTATTGATTGTTTATCAATTAGTATAGTTACTAACTTTAGTTGGTGACAAAAGGTAAGTCATGGACATGTAATGACTACTAAATCGTAGATAATATTTTATCTAAGATACCTTATCTTTAACAATGTAATATTTGCTTTAGTCATAGGTTTCCAGCTGGTATCAAAGTATATTTGGCAGTAGGTAGTAGTATATATAGTTTCTTATTGTAACTCATGTAACATACTTGTAAGAGTCTTGTAATACTTTGAGTTGAGAAGTAATATATACAAGTATCTTGAAAATTAGCTTCTTGTGTTTTGCTTACTTAATATGTTAACGTTGAGTGACCAAAACCAATCCTGCAACATTGTTAAAAAATAACTAAATATTAAATGAAATGCACAACCAGATTTTGAAATGAATATATTAATTTTTTTCATATGTGTATATTTTGTATATTGTAAATGTATCATTTAATGATATATTATAATAAATCACACAAATCATACCATGTTATACTATACATATGTACAAGGTGAACAAAATGTTCGAGGTATGTGAAACAATGGGAGGACGGAGCGTGGCATTAATTTTTTGTGTTTATATGGAGGGTAATTTCGCCTGCCAACTTGATTTCGTTCATTCATACATGATATTACAACTATTGTGTTGGGTGGAAGTTTATGTTTTTAAAGAACCCATCTTTAATATTCTAACTTGCACAATTTAATAAGAATCTTGAATAATTTATTAAGTGGTTTGCGTAATTTATTAAGAAGTTCGAATGATTTAGATATAATTTTGAATGACTTATCATTTAATTTTTCAATGATTTACAACTAGTTTGTGAATGGTTTGGGTAATACATTTAGAACCTCGCGTTATAAATGCATAAATTACGTCACTTTCAATCTAATACTAAATGGCTATGACTAGTTTTAATGATCTAAAACTAGTTTTAAATGGCTTTGTATAGATTATATGAAGAGGATGATACAACCCAAACACCTAAAGTCTCTCCTGCATGCTGCACAAGTACATTAAAGAAGAATGCTTTGGAAGTTTTACACATGCAACAGAAATATTCTAAGTGTGAATCTTCTGAAGCCAAGACCAATATCTTCTAAAGCCAAAGATAAAGTATTCCAAAGCTTCAGAGACAAAGTCTTCCAAAGCTCAACACTTGAAAACATATTTCTTCCAAAGACTTTTAACAACATGCTTTATCTGATGTACTTTTCCATAAAGTTGTACCCCTTTCCGCTGCAACTTTGTAAAGTCACCAACTTACATGAATTGGTGAAAAGGTCCATGCTTTTAGTAACTGTACATTGAGGTCTTAAGTCTGTAACTTTCTACTTCATGTACTTTATCCTTTTTGTAATAGATAAGGATGTGAGCTATGGCATGTCATAGTCACTAGTCAAAAAGCAATCT
>BJCM01240272.1:0-12458 GCA_018326385.1 Flaveria bidentis | reverse complement strand
GTCTAAGTCTTGATCCGCATCTTTGCTTGTTCATCCGCATTGACAAATGCGGATGAGTTGACTTGATTAGCATTTCTTCACTTGGTCATCCGCATTTGTATGTTGATCATCCGCATTGGTTAATGCGGATGAACAAATACTTGTGCGCATTTGTCTGGTCATCCGCATTGGCAAATGCGGATGAACAAAGTCTTGTCCGCATTACTGTTTTGTCTTCCGCATTTGTCAATGCGAAAGAACAAATACTTGTCCGTATTTGTTTTATGTCTTCCGCATTGACAAATGCGGAAGACCATACTTGGTTTTTCCTGTGCAGGATCTTCATCCGCATTTCTTCTTGGACTTGTGGGAGTCCAGCAAAGCAACCATCAACTCACCCATTGAATTGACATGTATGATCCTTTCAGGGTCCAAAAATTAATGAAAAACATCTCTCTCTTGATTTATTAGAACTATATTTAGTCTAAAAAAGAGTTAAAATAATAGAGTTATATGTGTTTTACATCAGATTTCATTAAAAATTGTCATTTGAATCTAGAAGATTATAATTTTATCATTTGCATCCAAATATTTCAATAAAATTGTCATTTGAATCCATTTGGCTACACTTAATTAGCACGGTTAACTTTTTCCGTTAACTTTTCAACATAAGAGTTATTTTAATCAAAACAATTACAAAATAAAAAACCAACTCACATGAGTGTTTTTAAGTGTTCAGTCTCTTTTAATAATTGTAGTTATATTTAACTTTATGATAGTCTTTTGTTATTTTGTTTTATTAATCTATTTTGGTTTAGTAATCATGCTACTTTAATTATGGTTATAGTTAATCATGCTATTTTGTTTTATGATTATTATTCATGGAAGTTAATGTTATATTATTAATTGTTTATGATAATCTGTTTTTTATGGTTATGATTTAAATAATTTGTGTTATATGACTTGTTTATTTGTGTTATATGGACTTCTTTTATGGTTATGACTTAAATAATCTGTCTTTTGTTGTGTATGTTTTATAAAGTTATAAAGAGTCACGTTTAGTTATTTGTGCTTATATTTTATTTTATCTAATAGGACGTCTATATATGCCTTTTTTAATGAAATAAAAGAAAAGTTGACTTATCATTCCTCGTAAATTAAAATCACAATGGTGATTATTAAAATAGATTAAACGCTTAAAACTGCTCAAGTAGGACTGATTTTTTATTTTTGTAATTGTTTTGATTAAAATAACCCTAATGTATTGGAAGAACTTAACGGCGTTAATTAGGAGTTGTGAAGTGGATTCAAATGGTAATTTTTGTGAAACTTTTGAATGCAAATGGTAAAATTTAAAATTTTGGATTAAAATGACAATTATATGAAATATCAAGAATGTAAAATGTGTTTAACTTTAGATAATATTATTAAGTAATTAATGTAATTAATTAATAGGAAAGAGAAACAGTATAAATATTGATAAGAATGAATATGTGATGCTATCACATATTTTTTTAATTACTCTATTATTATATTAGAAAGATTTAACAGTTTCACACACAATCGCGATTGAAATGAGTTGGTCTAATACTTTAAATGTAAGGGTTAAAAACTTTACGCCTTCTTATGTACGAGAATATGATTCCCACACTGTATGTTGGATAACACTATGATAACCTTTTTTGGTAATCTGTCCCTTTTAATATCACCACTTTACTATTCACATATTAGATCAGGTTTTTTGCTTGAAGCCCCACTAGATAATGATCACGGTAAAAGTTGTGAGTGTGAACTTCTAACCATTTTGGTTGTTTTATAGGTTGGCAAATCACAAATTAACCATGTATCAACCAATCTAATCACCCTTTTTTGGCAGGATAAGAAAGACCCCATTATTTGAGAATCCTACATACCCAAAAGATTTAATTAATCCACCTCATGTTAGATATTTTAGTGTAATTAGATTGACTAATGATTAATGTAAGCATAATATCCATTAAACAAGTTAAAAGGTGCAGAATGCACGTTTATTTGAGTTTATTATGATCTTTGATATTAAAAACTTTCTTAGGAGCAAAAACCTTTAGCAACGGGGGTCCGGGAAAGCGCCCCTGGGAGCGGGGTCCAAGGGGCGGCACCCCCTGGCAGGATCCAAGGGGCAAAGCTATTGACTGGAGTCGAGCTACAAGGTCAGCGCGAATAAAATTTATTTTGGCAAATATTGTTTTTATCAAAAATGCACTAAAATTTGTTTTTCTCCGAAATTTCATATGAGAAATTGAAGGGTCACAAATGTAAGTTTGCATGAAAAAAAAACTGCCAAAGCCAGTTTTCCCATCCCTAAAGGATTTCAAATTTATAAAAGATTGGTCTTCATCTGGTCTTCTACTTCACGTTCTTGAAAACACACACGAATTCAGTTTTATCCGATTGAATATATGGTGTGCACCCAAATACTTTCAATTTGTAAACGTACATGCGACTCTCAAGTTTTCAATTTATTGATCATTTTATAACAATGCCTCTGGTGTACACCTCATGAATGTCATGTTAATGACACACTTTTATTATCACTCTACAAGTAAGGAACACGTAACACTTCAAATCTTATAGGATATTGTCATATTGATTCCTTTGATGAGGCTACAAGTGAGAGAGTTGTGTAAATATACCATCGTTTATATTTTTAACATGAACAATCCAAATTTCAAAGGGTTACATTAAGTTGGTTTAATGGCTCTTTGGGTGAAGGTTATTTGTTATCAGTTACTCCGATCGACACACCTAATGTTTACTGATATATTTATATGAAACTCTAGATAAAAGGGTTGTGGCATGACAATCACGATGTTCATCATAGTTTAAGCTTTTAAATATATGAAGGTGTTTATATGCTCCACATATATGGTAGCTGGTGAAATAAGCACAAGAGTTTTGATAGGCTTTAATTACTTTGGTGGAAAACGGAAGAGGATGGAGTTGGGTGGGAGGACATTGGTTATATATTTAATTGAATTAGTGAACAACTGTTTTTATTGATATAGCTCGTATTTGATCGTAATTTTACTTTCTTTAATAAATCATAGATTTAGTTATTTATCATTTGTGTTTCCTTTTTGTTGGATTTTGTGTTGTTTTAAAATGGGACTCAATTCAATGTATAGGGTCTTACTTTATCCAAATGTATGTCGTTTTGCTAACCAGTAATTTGCAATCTGTTATCTTGTAAATATTTGGGAATACAAGAGCATTCACATTGAAATCCTTAAAAATATATGAGTGTATTTGGTATATTATATATAATGGTTTTGAGTGGTTGTGAGTGAAAAAAAAAAAGAAAATGTTATTATGGATTGATATACTTGAAGAATCATTATTCAATCCTTATAATTTTTTTAATATTTTTTAAAGTGGTTGTGAATGGAGAAAAGGAAAAAAATAATGATAAATGTATAAAATGTATTATTCAATTGAAAAGAAGGGAGAATATAAATTGATTTTTAGTATAATTATTATATAAATAAAAATAAAAAAAATCACAGTGAATGCTCTGATCATTGCTTGCTCTAACTTTTTAAACTGTTGTGACAATTGATTCGATTAACTATATCAAGTCAAGTTGAGATAATAAACCATAAAATATCCTATAAAATGGAATTTGAGTTTACTAACTTTAGTTACTTTTGTATTATACGGGTCGGATTAATGAAAGTTTAAAATTAGACATATATGCTCTTATTCTTTTTTAATAATAAAAACAATTTCAATACCCAAAAGTTAAAGAATTATTGACAGATTTGTAAATTCTAATTGTATTTTTATTACTTATTTTTAGACACAAGAAATATTCTTTATTTATTTCAATATTGTACAACTTTATATTTTTTTACAACTTCGATTTTCGTATCACTAATATGAGAGTTTGTGTTTTTCTACTCGGGTCTATAACCTAGTAATAGCAATAAAAAATTAACAAAAGATTAAAAATGCTAATGATGCTCTTACAATTGATTTAATCGGATAAGACCAAAAAGTAAAAGCAAGAGCCGGAATTTAATTGATGAAGTTTTCTTGAGAAAAGTCTTTGTTTGTTTCTTTGTTTGTGAAAGAGAAATCTATGTAGTTTTTCACAAACTATCGATCATACATACATAAACTAAATACACATATTCACTTAATTATCCTAAAACTCAACTAATAGATTTATTTCATAAAATAGTATAACATGAATATATATATATATATATATATATATATATATATATATATATATATATATATATATATATATACACAAGCCAATATTACTAAAATTCCAACATTCATCTCTCATTTTAATAATATTTATGATCAACATAAGCAAACTTTACCATAATTTAACTTAAGGATAAAAAAATGTCCTACGTATTGTATTTCATATTAGTATAATACGCGATCCAAATATTCGAATATCAACACGTCGTAATGATTGAACCTGTTTTATTAATCTGAATAATTGAAGGTAATACACACATACATTCACAATTATATAGTTCTAACTTGGTCGTAGACTTGAATGAAGCAGCCTGGCTTAAAGTCGTATTTGTTTTTGCTTTTCTTCCCTTGTTCTCTTTTCTTAGTTAGGCCCAAGCAAGGGAAAGAAGGAAGTCTTCCTGTGTAGGGGGAAGAAGTGGCCCAGTTTAAAAGATTCAGTCGTCAACTTGTTTGAATCGAAGAGGAAGAGCCCACTTTCATTTGAATTCAGGCTTTCATTAGCTACTTCAGGATGGGCATCCTTTAAAGAGTATATCAAAACCAAGTCCAAGCTTCTTAAAGAAGCTAAATTTCATACCCTAATAGTTAGTTCTCATCTTGCCATGCAAATGCAATTTACCAAAGAACTATTAAAAACTATGTTCAACCTTCTTTATCTTGCAATCTGAACATAGACCTTGGGATGCTATGTTGTGTTCTAATATCTCATGACAAGCCTTCCATATTGAATTCAGCATTTAACGTTGTATTAAATGGGAGTTAGGTATCTTAGCATGAAATAATAAGAAATGGACTTCAAACCCATCCTTATGGTTGATTTATTTACGAGATCTCTTCCTGACCCTTTAGTTAAATGATCAGCCATGTTATGTTGAGATTTTATAAACTCAACAAAAATTATGCCATTCATGATTAGTTTCCTAACCATGCTATGTCTTACACCTAAGTGTCTAGACTTTTCATTATACACTTGACTATATGCCTTAGCCAATGTAGCAATACGATCACACCTTATTGAAATAGGTGATATAGGTTTAGGCCATAATGGAATTGCATATAAAAAGTTTCTTAAACATTTAGCTTATTTTCCTGCTAAAGCTAATGCTACAAACTCAAACTCCATTATAGAGTTTATAATGCAAGTTTTCTTTTTAGACACCTAAGAAATTGCACCTCCACCTAATAGAAACACCCATCCAATGAATGATCTTCTAAATTCATTATCCAACTTGCATCTAAAAACCCTTGCAGAATAGGCGGTGAACCTAAATAACATAAACCATAGTTCATGGTTCCTTTTAGGTACTTAAATAGTATATTTACCGTTTGCCAGTGATGTGAGCTTAGATTAGTTGTGTACCTGCTCAATCAATCTATTCAAAATGCTATATCAGGTCTTGTACTAACCATAACCATATTCAAAATGCTCAATCTGTCTTGGGATATCCAACTGAGCAATAGGATTTCCTTGATTTGGCATAAGCTTAATAGTAGGATCTATAGGAGTTTCAACGTGAGAGGAATACAAAAAATTGTATATATTTGATACCTTTTCAATGTAATGAGATTGAGAGATAGTAATTCCATTACTAGGTCGGGTTATTCTTATTCCAAGAATTACTTCCGCCTCCCCCACATCTTTCATGGAAAATCTTGATAATAAAAACTCCTTAGTTTTATCAACTTTTCTTTGATTTGTACTAAGTATCAACATGTCATCAACATACAAACAAATTATGACTTCTTTTCTAGAAGAATAAAATTTACTATAAACACACTTATCAACTTGGTTTAGGATAAAACCATCCGACAAGACAACCTTATCAAACTTTTGATGCCATTGTTTAGGAGCTTGTTTTATGACACAAAGAAACTTAATTGGCATACAAACTTTATGCTCTTGTCCAGGCATAACAAAACCTTTTGACTGTTTTATATATATTTCTTCATCTAATTCACTATTTAAGAAAGCAGTTTTAACATGCATTTGATATATTATAAGATTATGTATAGCTGCTAGAGCTATAAATAATCTTATAGTGGATATTCTTGAAATTGGAGCATAAGTGTTACAGAATTCTATCCCTTATTTTTGTCTAAAGCCTTATATTACCAACCGGGCTTTATACTTATCTATACACCCATCTAGCTTTACCTTCTTCTTGAAATTCCATTTACACCCCAAAGGTTTACACCCTGGAGGCAAATTAGTAAATTTCCAAGTTTAATTGTGCATAATGGAATTAATTTCATCTTGTATAGCTTTCATCCAAAAATTTGCATCTCTTGAAGCCATAACTTCATCAAAGGTCCTTGGATCTTCCTCTAGTATGAAACAGTATTGATACTGATGTCAAATTTCATCTTTTGAACCTTTTATTAAATATAGTTGAAGGTCATCTCCAAATGACTTTGCCTTTCTAGTTTTAGTACTTCTTCTAGGCTTGGGAGGAAGAACAGTATTATCAGTACAATCATTTTTCCTACTTCGTGAGAGTTAACCCACATCAATAGGTTTAGGTATAGATGTAAATTTTTCCTTATCAAAGATAGCATCTATGGATTCAATCATAGTATTAATAGAAATTGAATCATTTTGTTCTACTACATAGAACCTATATGCTTTTGAGTTCTTAGCATATCCAATGAAGATGCAATCTATGTCTTTCTCAACTAGATTCTCCCTTTTAGGATCAGTTTGGCGTACAATTGCCCTACATACCCAAACTCAAAGATAATGTAGATTTGGAGATCTTTTCTTCCATAACTTATACGGAGTTATTTGGCTTTTCTTATTGAGAGTTCTATTTAATAAATAACATGCAGTCAACATAGCATCTCCCCAAAACCTATCACTAACACTAGAATAAGTTAACAACAAATTGACCATTTCTTTAAAATTTCAATTCTATCATTCAAGCACACCATTTTGTTGAGGTATATATGGTGTTGTTATATGATGTATGATTTTAGGGAACTGAAAATACATCAGGTCATAATACTCCCCTCCTAGATCTGCTTTGAGGGTCTTAATCAAATCACCATGAAACAATTCAACCTCTTGTTTATAAATTTTGTTGGAGCATATATTGTCATACATAGTGTGTTCGTCGCTTGTCGAATAGTCTAGGCTTAATGTAATACACCTTATATGTTGTAAACACATGAAACTGGGTCATTCGCTGAAGCATATGGAAATGACACTCAGTCGTACGACTGAGCCATGCTAATGGACCTGTCGTGCGACTGAGAGATGCAATTGGGCCATTCGTAAGACTGAACCATAAGTATGGTCCAATCGTACGATTGAACCATACACATGGCCCAATCATACGAATGGGCCCAGTCACATTTGATATGGGTTGAGGCCTATAAATACCAGTTTCATTCTGTAGAGAGATTAAGAGTTTAGAGAGAGTGCCCGGGGCCTAGGTGCTGTCGGATGAGAGGGGAGATCATGCTCGATCTCCCCTTGCCAAGAGTCTTGATTCTTATGTTTAAATGAGCTTGTAATCATTAGGTTTTATCAATGAAACCATTGAATTATTATTCGTTATCTTGTTTATCTCTTGGTTTTTCTTTTTCCTTCCGTCAAGAACACGCTCGGATGTCAACTGATCCAGCGACTTAACAATTGGTATCAGAGCCGATTACTGCTAGAATGATCTAATAATTACTCTAGCAACCTGAGCTCTTGATTTCTGGATCTATTTCAGGTTCTTTGACATTAAACCCACTTCGTGTTCTTCGTATTTTGCTAAGATCTTGTTACGTGTGTTGTTTCCTGGTTAAAATCGAACCCAGAACCATGTTCTAATCACCCTTGCGAATCTTATGATATCTATTTTGGTTCAGTTCATATAAATTTCATAAGATTAGGATTTTTGGCAGCCATGGCGGCTGTAGATCTGAAAATTTGTGTGTAGACTGGTTCATGCGACTAGACCATGAGACTGGACCAGTCTTATGTCCAGTCGTGAGACTGGACCAGTCTTATGTCTAGTCGTGCGACTGGACCAGTCTTATGTCCAGTCATGAGACTGGACCAGTCTTATGTCTAGTCGTGAGACTGGACCAGTCTTATGTTCAGTCATGTTACTGGACCAGTCTTATGACCAGTCGCACGAATATATCATTCGTATCATCCATTCACATGAATATGATATTTGTCCTCCATGTCATACGAATGAACGGTGTTCCAGACCAAAAAAAGGTCTGGAACTGCCTCTTGCATAGATTTGAGGTTGAGCAAAGCACATTCATCCTGAGGTTCTTTTGTCAAATAAGTTCGATGGATACCCCATTATTCATTGGACTTCCAGAATAGATGAATGTAGTTAGAACACAAAAGAGAGAAGAGAAGATGCCAGCAGTCGATACTGATTTTGTGGGGTAGTCAGAAGCATCTGACTATTTATAGGCCAATCAAGTTATATTTATCCACACAGAAAGGATTCTGATTCTTAGGGGGAATCCATGTATAAAGAAATTGAAGTCAGAAAGTGATGATGTGAGCTGGTTTCAGATGATAAATCTGTGTGCATGCTGATTTGTTTGAGATTGTCAGTTGTGGATTGGAACCTTCTACCTTTTTCCCAATACATCGTATGAAGACGCCAGGAGAGCACAATGTCTATATATTGGGATATGCTGAATTTGAGGGGGAATTTTTGCAGGTGTTAATGTTAATCAAGTTAGCATGTGTGAAGATTTAAGCAATGGAAAACTGTTCATGTCATTATCTGAAAAAATCAGTCATACGGGGAATCTTGCTGCTATGATTGTGTTCTGCAAAGTAAACGAAAGCAATTGTGCCTAAATTCATTTTTAGGGATATTGTAGCAACCTGACGGATCGGCAACGTTGGCTAATATGGTTTTTCATTTGATTCTATTGGAAACTAGAGCAAAGATTGACTGAAGATTGTAAGAGGTGTTATCTACTATTTGCAAGCAACGTCCAAGGGGGAATTTGTTGAAGCATATATTGTCATATATAGTGTGTATGTCACTTGTTGAATAGTCTAGGCTTAATGTAATACACCTGATATGTTGTAAACACATGAAACCGGGTCATTCGCAGGAGTATATGTGAATGAGACTCAGTCGTACGACTGAGCCATGCTAATGGACCTGTCGTGCGACTACGAGATGCAATTGGGCCATTTGTAAGACTGAACCATAAGTATGGTCCAATCGTACGATTGAACCATACGCATGGCCCAATCGTATGAATGGGCCCAGTCGCATCTGATATGGGCTGAGGCCTATAAATACAAGTTTCATTGTGTAGAGAGATTAAGGGTTTAGAGAGAGTGCCCGGGGCCTAGGTGCTGCTAGATGAGAGGGGAGATCATGCTCGATCTCCCCTTGCCAAGAGTCTTGATTCTTATGTTTAAACGAGCTTGTAATTATTAGGTTTTATCAATGAAACCATTGAATTATTATTCGTTATCTTGTTTGTCTCTTGGTTTTTCTTTTTCCTTCCGTCAAGAACGCGCTCGGATGTCAACCAATCCAGCGACTTAACAAATTTGAATTTATTAAAACCCTCATCTTTTGCATGTAATAAGTAGACATAACAATATATGGTTGTGTCATCGATAAATATGATTACATATTTATTATTTCCTAATGATGGTGTGCTATGAAAATCACATAAATCAGAATGAGTGAGATCCAATACCCGAGAATCTCTTTTTACATCTTTAAATGATTTTCTTGTTATTTTTGTTAACCGACAAGTATGATATATATTATTGGTCATATCAAAACCGGGTATTATACTCATGTTTTCCATGTTGTGCATTCTATAATAGTTAATATGTCCTAGTCTAGCATGCCACAAGTTAGATATAGAATCTATTTTATTATTATATGAAGATGTCATGTGAATAGATTCATTATCAAATGGTATGTGAATATTACTTTTAAACATACCACTAGATAGATATCCAAATCCAACAAACACACCATGTTTTGACAACGTAAACTTTTGACTCTATTACTTGTCTAAACCTATGACTATTTAACAAAATTCTGGATATAAGATTCTTTCAAATCTTTGATATATATAACACATTACCTAATATTAATTGTTACCCAAAATTAAATAAAAGTTTTACTTTTTCAATCCCTTTGATAGGTTTGGTTGATACATTCCCCATCCTTAGCACAGATCCATTTTCAAGAATTCTAGTTCCAAGAACCATTTTGAATCCTTGCAAACATGGCTAGTAGCACTAGTGTCTACCCACCAAGCTGTCAAATCATCCTGTACATTAAATGATTCAACAATTAGTGAAATGTGTTCAACTTTATTCAATTTAATATTCGAACACCGTTTTGAATAATTAACGGTCCCCGTTAATGATTCAACAATTTAGAATCGCAAGCACTTGGGGCGGAGTTGCTTAGGACCTAAAATTACTTCAACTTATTACTTTCTAACCTATTTTTTTAAAAAATTAGTTTGTAACAAATTCACATTTTGGTATGTTTGATTTGGATTACTAGACTCATATTCAATCAAATTCATTGAATCTAAAGATGAATTAGACAACTTACCTTGTTGAGGCGGTGGATCCTTCAACCCACTTGGACCGGCTCCACTAAACCCTTGTTTCCACCCGGTAGCTTCAAGCGACAATCCTTCTTCTTTTGACCTATCTTGCCACATCTTCAACATCCTTCATTAAGCTTCGTATTTGGTTTTTGATAGCCATCTTTTGCCTTCCTTTTCTTTTCATTGAATTGATTTCCTTTCTTGAACTTACATCTTTTTCAACCAATTTAACTTAGTTTTGACCCTTTTTATTTTTCCCTTTTAATTTCCCATATTCTTGAACCCTAAGATATTCTTCAATTCTAATATGGCTATACAATTGAACCAAACTTAACTTCTCTTTTTTATGTTTCAAGGTATGCTTAAAGTCGTTTTATAATGGGGGAAATTTGTCAATAATGCTAGAGACTACAATCGACTCATCCATGTGCATCTTATGTTGTTCAAATTGGCCAAGAATATGTTGCAACTCATTAAATTGATCCATAATTGTCCTATTATCAGTCATCTTATAAGAATCGAAGTTACTTACAAGAAAATTTTTACTAGATGCAATTTCTAGTCATATATTTGGTTTCCAAAGAATCCCACAAATCCTTGGCAAACTTGACATTTTAATATACATCAAAGAGTGCATCACACATCCCATTTAAAATATGCCCACGACATATGTAGTCATCATTTTCTCACTTCAATCGCCTTATCTTTTGATCAAGAGTTTCCTCTTTAGTTACCTTAGGTATTGGAGTGGTCAACACATACACAACTTTCAAAGTTGTTTAGAGAAAATGTATTTTATTATTTCATCTTTTAAAGTCTTGCCCCTCAAAAATTTTAAAGTTTTAAGAACTTGCTAAACTTATCCTTAATTGATTCATCTGTAGCCATCTAAATTGAATTGAATTAAATATCAAAAGTTTATATTAAATCCAATCTAATCCACTGTCAAAAGTATTCAATTTGTAAATATTTGTTTCAAATGACGATTATCAACCAATCAAAATACTTTGAATAAATCGGTGACTATTAATTTCAATATATTAAAATATTCCAACAGTGGTTGAGAATTCAATGTTAGAACTTTATAATATTATATAGACCTTTAATTCAATTATTACCCCACTAGCAACATTTGATTATTTGTCACTAGATTGTTTGGATATTTCATAAAATTCAATCATTGTTAAAATAGAATTGAAATTCATAATAATGAATATTGATCAAATCAAAATCATTAATGATTGTCCACAACATTAAAGTTGATAAAAAAATATTCGCAATAATTAATACAAAAACAATGGTTAATCTTTCTTGAAATTATGAAAAAAAATTAACATCAAATTCATCAAACCCTAATTTGATAATAACTAAGAATTGAAATTAAATAACTATGATGTTCTTGAAATCGATTATTCTTTCGGATTGTACTTACAATTTATTTAATCGGATAAGATTAAAAAGTAGAAGCAAGAACCTGAATTGAATTGATGAAGTCTCCTTGAGAAAAGTTTGTGTATATTTCTTTGTTTATGAAAGAGAAATGATTGTATCATACATACATAAACTGAATACACATATTCACTTTATACCCCTTAAGTTTATTTTATGTTTCATAATTACCCTAAAACTCAACTAATAGATTTAATTCATAAAATACTATA